>QFET01025495.1:0-33640 GCA_003316355.1 Tuber calosporum | reverse complement strand
GGGGGGAGGTAATGGAGGGGTTCAATTTCTTTTTTCGGCCACAATAGGAAAGATAGGTTGGATTAGATAAGCTTCAATAGGATGAAAGGAAGTGCAGTAGCCACCATACATACATACATACATATGATACATACATATCATACATACCTGTACATTCATTGTAGGCCTAAACCAGAGACTCTAAGATGTGATTTGCAAACGAAGCATAAGGGCAACAGCCGTACCATGCTGTACTGTGTGCTGTGCTGTAGAGTACAGTCAGTACAAGTATCACAAAAATATTACTCGAGTATGACATATTATCATACTCGAGTATCATGCATACTCTTCATCAACTCCACGGACAACAAAACTCGGATAAGAACATACATACAAACACACACCCTCTCTCACTCTCACAATACTATACTGTGCTGTACGAGTACAGCGCACCCAACACTGTAGACCTATAAACTCAATGCTGCGCTTATCTTTTGTCCCCCATACCGGTATTTAGACTGTCTCTTTCACGCCCAACCCACCACCATCTTCTCACTCCAACCCACCTCACACACACGCCCACACACACTCTCTCTCGCACACTTTCACACACACACAACTTAAGATATCCTCTCACACCTTCACACCTTTCGCCCCCACACCGCTGGGGAAAAAAAAAAAAAAAAAGAGATGCCCTCACCTCTACAACTAGAAGCTTGGATCATCAAGCGCTCATACGAGGTTGGCTTTGGCGAAAACGGTACCTTTGTTGGAAAGAAGGTGCTATTGCAGAAGCTAGTCCGAGATAGGTACAAGTACGGTTTTGGTGCTTTCACTGAGGAGGAGACAAGGCTGGCCTTGGCAAAGCTGTGTGGCCAGGGACTCGCAATGAGGTTGAATGATGAAGGTGCAGCTCGGGCTCGCGACTTGAGAGATACCGAGGGCAAGAACGGGGTTGCGAGCGGTACGACCCCTTCTACAACCCCTAGCACTACACCGGCTCCCCACAGCGGACAGGATATACCTTTTATGCCTACTGCTTCCAAGAGGTCTTTTGATCCCCACTGGTGAATCGCCATCCTTTGGATGCTAGCTAACCTCTTATTCTGCTGTAGCGGTTGTCCCGATTTCTTTGATGCCATTAGCGAACCAGTTGAGGTCCGTCCCTTGGAGCCTAACCCGAGCGAATCCATGAAAAACCAGCTTCCGAATCTTCCCTACTGCGCCCAACACAACATAACCACCTCACTGCAATCAATTCTTGAAGGCGCCTGCTTCAAGTTCGCCAGACGTCACGTCCCAGAGCTGCTCACCCGGAAGCGGTGGACTTGCGCTCACTCGGCAGAACTTTCCATGTGGACAAAGGAATTGTCGAAAACATTCGACCAGAAACCATCGAGCATCCGGCTCGACGGGATTGGCGGGATAGCTCAGCTCCCCGCACTGCTGAAGAGTCTCGACGACCTTCGTCACAGCGCTGTCCATCGAATACCTGTTCCAGCCGACAAACTCATCTTATTCATTCGCGCCTCGCTACAAGCCGCAGAGATTCTGGGCGATGAGGATAAGCAGACAGCTATCAAAGCTATCCTCTGCGCTGTTCATACCGCTCTCGACAAACAGAGGGTGGAAAAGCAAAAAATTGAAGAAGACCTGTCCTATAAACTTCAAAACATCGAACTCCAAAGGGAAAAGTTAGATATGGAAGCCAAGGAAGCCAGAAAGCAAGCCGAAGAATCGGCTGATGTGCTGGACTTTGAATTGGGAGCTATCATATCGCGAGAGTTACCTGTAGGCATAATTTCGCATTGACCAACTGGTGTTTCCACGCTATAAGGTAGGTTGCATAAACTCTGACCATTCCTCCACACCCTTTATTAACTGGTGCTTTTCCCGCTTAAAATCCTCCCGCACTCAAGATGTGCCTGTCTGGTGGTGGGCGTATCGGGGAGCTTCTAGTGCAAGCCATGCTAACTATAGTGGATATGTTTAGAGATATGGAGTGCCGGTGGTAGTGATTGACATGTACAGAAGTGGCTGGCAGAGTTTGTTGTTAATACCTGAGTAATGAAAATTTGGCAAGCCGGCAGGTTCTCGTAAAATCCTTTAGGGCTTGACCCACTTGTGCTACAGTTATGATGATAATATGGTATTATGATATGATATTATGATACCTTGAAATCGAACTGATAAATCAATGAGCTAAATTGCTGACCCCTTGTCCGGTGTAGAATCCCCACCTAGTAACCCCATACCCTTCTTAAGTAGCTTTTCTGCGGAGGCCGAGAAATTATGGCAAAACGCAAGGCAAGTTATTCAACACATGCGGTGGAGAGGGAGAAAAGAGAACAGCCTCAATTTTCACAATCCCCCTTTCCTCCCGTGGTGAGAGCCCAAACCGATAGTGACCAAAATGGAAAATGACCATTTGACACTCGGGATTCCAACTAAACTTATCCCCCAGATAGTGGAGTATATTTCCACCACCGACAGCTAATAGTTCAGATCAGCATCCAAAAGGCTTGCTCAGGTGCCAGAAGGGTTCGCCTCCCAGTCTACCAATTTATACCTCCCTACGAACATTTCACCGGGACATGCCTCGTCGGGGCGAAGAGGGTAATGATCCACGGTGGTGGCAAATAAACACCGCCGCGGAGGATAGGAAGCTCACTAGCCGTTTGCCCCTCTCATAAATCTGATAAACGGATAAGCGCCGTTCATGCTTGCCTCCAACATAACACGACTTTAGCAATTTGGTGGGATTATAATAACTTTTACTTTATGGACAAAAAAATTTCCTACCATGAGGCCCTCCGAAGACTTTTGGCGTAGAGAAAACCTAGTCTGAAGTTCTCTAGGATTCTCTCTCTGCGTGTTGGGGAAGTCTTGTTGGAAAATTATCCCACACTTGCAGGTTAATATCGAGGACAAGTCAAGATCCGCCGCGACTATTATATTAAAATTTCGATTCTATGGAAATGGTTCAATCGAGTATAATACAGTACAACTTACACAGGCTTTCTAAGCATTCCTAAGCCTCAGAACTAGACGTGGAGGTCCCTCCCTAGGATGGTGAGGTTTTTTTTTTTTTTTTTTCAAGTATAGCAAACTGTGACCTATAGTAGAAAGCTCTCGCAACTCAGGCATACAGATGTCATCTGCGAACCGGCCACAGGTAGTACGGTACGATACTCGAGCGAGGGAAGGGTGGCAACACCACATGAAAACACTGAGGCCGGGTAAACCAAATTTTGTGAAAACTATTCGGACATTTAGCGCCAAGACAGATACTAATAGTCCCACGGGGTTCAATCACTATAACTGGCCAAGTCCTAAAGCGGGTAAGAGGTATTACAGCACTAAACTATATATAACATTAACCTTCTAACAAATGCTGTGACCATAGATGAAATACCAACTCTAGCAGCCATGCTTTTGAGAGACTATGACACTCACTGAGAGAAAAACTCAGCACCGGACCTTTACCTACGAGTACATGTCGGAAGGTTTCTGAACCGTGCTTTACCTGTCCCCCCCACGAGCCACTCGGAAGGGTGTTTTTAAAACCTTGCACAGCGCAGTGCATGATCTGTCTGCGAAATATCTGTCGAGCCTTGCTGAACATGTTGTTGTCTCGCGGAGTCTACTCGAGCAACCGGAGTCTAACCAGCCAAAATTTGGTGACTAAGTGAGTGAAGTTTCTGGAGCCTTCAATAAATGGCCAAGGTTGACCATTTTCTAAGATTATAATGAAATTCTGCTTCTCCTATTGGATATTATTATATATGATACTGTAGTTCACCTCGCTCACCTTTAACCCCGGTACGATTTGAGTGCTCACCTACTGTATGATACCATACCTCTCACCTACGATACATGGGGACTTGCTGTTTATAAAGTACTCGTGAGTATCATAATTAGACACCTTGGGATATTAGCCTGTCCTGGCGCTAAATATCCGAAAAGTTTTCACAACACGATTACCCGGTCTTAATATTTTCATGTGATGTTTGCCGCCCTTCCCTCTCAACTTTTTTTTTTTTGCAATAGTATATCATACTTGACCCGCCGAATCGTGGGTTGTTGAGGTATGATATTGATTTCCATTATTCGGAGCCACACTGTACGAACTATACGAGTGAAATCAATCTCCTTGACGGCTGAAACGGTGCGAAACTTTGTGACACCTTCATGGGGGTGTCATACCATCAAAAATAACTATCTTTGCTTAAACTACAGTACCGGTTCCAGTTATTCCCCAGAACTTAACAGGTATTTATCCCTCCTTTCTATTTCCGTATTTTGTGATGGTTCGCAATGGCTTTTCCTTTTTCCTTGACTTCTTGACTTTGCCATTCCGCCCGGGCTTTCGATGTTGCTTTGATTGCGGGAACTGGCGGTTGGCTCGCGGTGCAGGGAAGAAACTATAACATTGGATCGTGCATATGGGTATCATGGGGCGGCGCGCGGCTTTTATAGAAGGCGGTAATTTGCGATTGCGCATAAAGTTGATAGTGTACGGTAGAGAAAAAGATTAGGGATTGATGCAGTCATTGATTATCACTCGGTTTCTTTGGATAAGGTATGCCGAGGCTCCAGGACCCCTATGTATATCCTTCAAGTCAGGTGAGCAGGCCAGCCTCTAATATGACTTTCTGCGTCAGCATACCAAGTTCCGTCATCCGGATAGATGCCATTCTATCAACACAACGATCAGGGCGGCTCAACCTTGCTGTGTCTATCGATATTCTGGTGAGAGCCTCCTGAGTGGGCGGCTTCGCCCCTATGCCACACTCTGAATTCTGGCATCACGATACAAACCTCCGACCTCATGCCAGACAACACGAATGGTGATTCTGGAGGAGGAGGAGGAGGTGGTGGTGGTGGAAGCTGCGGGGGTGTCATCCCTATCATGCAGTTTGCATATACAGCAGACCCCACAAGCAAAGTTCGTATCGACACAGGTTTTATGAAGGAGGAGGAATCGTCACCTAGTCCGACTGTGAGTGGGGATGGCGCAGGATTCCTTAAGCTTTATGCGGTTGGGGAGGCTCGAGGTCGAGGAACATAGGTGAAAGGTATGTTTGATCAATGCTTTTTTTTTATTGGCTTTATGCTCTGAAGGAGAGTTGCGCGGGAACCAATTGGAGTGTTAACTATCAAACCAGGTCGTTGAGCTTGCTACAGGAGCTGCTGCACCTGGCTGCCTGTACATATTCAAGTGCTTGTTGTACACTTGAGGAAATTTTGAAAAGGAAATCAGACGGTTACCCCATACCTGGTATACACCTTTTCGTACTTGCCCTGTGGAAATTGTTACACCAGAACTGAACATATGGTTCCCTGGTTCGCTCGCAAGTGATCTCTCGCTCCGCGTACTTTCCCAACAAACCTTTGAAGAAGCTTATCCTCTTGTCACACTCCCGTCGCACTAGGGAGCTGAATCACTGGCTCGCCGGTGGCCCCCCGAGATGGATTGCTAGCAAAGATGCCAAACCTAGGCGTTTACATCTCCATGTGCGGACCTCCTGGAGCATACAAATTAGTGGGGACAAGGAAAGGGTCTTGAATGGATGGCCTACACTGTTCAGGGTGTATTTGGAGAGGCTGTCTCTGAAGAGGGCCATCTAGAGAGAATTGGAATATGCTGCAGCAGGTAGTCATCCTAGAGATAAGACGAAGGAAGAAGACAGGGGATGGAACAGGGAAGGGACCCCGTCACGCTTTAATAATATCATACTTTCAAGTGGAGGCCACTTACCACCATGGTGAGGATGTAGAGGGGGGGGGAAATGCCGGGAATGGACCAATAAATTGAGTCGCTTTGCGATGAGGTTGCTGATTTGTGGGTTAGAGTGGCTTGTTGGGATTCCTGGGAAAGACTTTGGGGGCTTTTGCGATGGGAGGACAGTGACAATTTACCACTTATGAACATACTCCTTCTCATATTGGAAAACTGTGCTACCTGTGTTTGACATGCATCTTGAATTGGCATCCGTGCTTGTTACGGGTACTAAACTCCACCACATAACAACTACTAAGCTAGGCCTCACTATCTACCAAGAACAGTCCTCAAGTCGTGGCGAAAATCCCATATTTAGCAGCTCTGTGCGGAACTGAATTTTTTGAATAAGCAAGATACAGGTCCAGGTGGCACAGTACCGGCATTTGGGGAAATAAATTAGACTATTGACACAACGCCTCTACTAGTGTCATAATATTATTAAAGGATCGATTTTAACTGACAGCAGTCATAGCAAAACCTCTCCACCACCGCCCCTGATTCAACGATCACGGGAAGGATATCAAAAAAACGGAAGAAAAACAAAAGGAAACAAGGGGGACTCCAACTCCTCTACAACAAGACGCAACACCTTCCCCATGCCCGCGGGCAGCCAGCTATCCTGCATTCCATCCCCTGTCAGTTCTAGTCAATTTGCGGGTGCAGCGGCGGTTCTTCCTTCAGGTTGCGGATCTGGGTATGGATAGTTATGGCTATTTCCATAGTCTCGACGATTTGTCCTCCCCTCCCTCCGCCGTTGCTCTCCCAAGCCTCATCCCGGGCGCGGTCTTGAAGAAACACCTTATATCATATGATAAATCATTTTTTCTCTTAGGGCTCTGTATTTGCCTTGCTCGTTTTGTTGGAGATGCATTCGCGAGCGGGCAAGTATGATATGATACAAGCACATACGGTGGCTCGTGGCAAACCCAGAAGTGGATTCCAGGCGATGGATGGATGGATGGAGGGAGGTATATGGGAAACAAGGTATCATACACAACGGGGTTTAAGTGCCCAACCCCTCCCTCACGCATTCTCCTTTAGCCACGCACATTCGCTTTCGTCGCCAATAGAGCAACCTAGATTATCATACAAGGCTTCGCATCATACATACAAGAACACAAAGTGAGTGATTATCCGTGATGCTCCGCCGAGAAATCCATTCCTATATACCCCTATTATCGCGTCATCCGAGAGCGGCAGGGAATCAGTACAACAAAAAAGACAATATACACACCCTCTCGTGGAAGCCCACGGGTAAGAGTAGTTGGTTCAAATCTGTCCTGATAGTATTGGTGAAAGCGTTTAGGTACTTTGTCCTTTTATATAAATTTATAATATTATATCCTTGCCTGGGGTAACCGTGTGCTGTCTATCACAGCCGACTGGTTATCATCCCTTTTCGCGATTATTAGTATCTAACCTCGTCATCGAGTGGTGGGTCCTGTGGGAATTGGAATAACCCATAGAGTATTACTCTTTACAAGTCGCAAAAAGGGTTGTTTGATATACCATTCATTACTCGATCTCCGAGGGAAAAGGACTCTGGCGGAAACCTAGTCTACTCGTTTCTCTTGTGACCTGTGACTAGCAGTGACGAAGCCTTTCAGGATAATAATATGATATGTAGAAAATTAATCTCACACCCCAACATCCTCGAAAGTCTCCAAGCGCAATCGTCACGTGTACATATATAAAACAGGAATAACGATATTATACCCGGGGGACGAGACTTACCACCTGAGCTTGGTTTTACAGGATGAAAGTAAAAAAAACTCGCAGTAAGTTAGCTAAATTCGTAACAACGTTGTCAGGGAGGGAAAAGTTCAGAGATGGCCCCCATTCCCGATTCCGTTTTTCGGCACTGGTGGTGAGGAGGTGGATTACTGCCCGACACTACGGTACTTGTAACAGAGAACTCCGAATGGACCATCGATAATTGTTGTGCTGTCCGGGAATGAATGAGTGGGCCAAGATGTGGCGCTCATGCCTGTATGTTCCTTTTCAGTAAGCGAGATGACATCATTAGCACCAAGTACTGCCTTTCTCTCCTCGTAAAGATGGGTACGATATCTTGTAAGGGTTATTCCCGTATATAGCTATCCCCCCCACCCCACCCCCATGAAATCTTGGGGGATTGGGGGATTGGAAAGACTAATCAAATGGGGAAACCTTCAAATATCCTGGTAATTGCCCAATACAAAGTTACCATATTCCCACCCGTTCGACCGTCACGGTTAAAAGTAGATGTTTGGGCCATAGAGTTCTTAGAGTACTTGGAACCTGCCGTATATACGAACGAGTACAAAAGTGCATATCCGGCAAGACCTCTACAGTACTCGTCAGAGATGGGAGAAAAAAAGGAAAATCTTATCTGGATTGATTTAAAGCGGATTATAATATACAGTTATATATGTGGGAAGTCGCTGGAACACTACCCGAGCTCAAGAAAATTGGTCGGCTTACCTAAATCGTCTTGAGGAGAGAAGAAAGAAAAAAAAGGGGGGGGCCAAATCGATGGTCGCCTGCGCTTGGCGAGATGTATGGTGCCTAGATAGGAGTTGTCGATAAGTGGTGGACTGGAGAACGGAATGGGCGTGCTCGCATGATTGGGGACAGGACCCTTTCCACTACTCATACTCACTGCGAAAATGATAATGATAATAATAACAAATCTCGTTTAAACGTTATGGACTTGAAAGTTATGCTGTGCCGATATGTGCTCGAGGTTGTGAATGTTCATGAGATATCACTCATCACTCTTCCAGTATTGTAGATGAAGATGCTCCGATAGGACTGAAATGCGGTATTTCGGTGCCGTGAAGAGACACATCACCCGGGTCAGGTTTCACTCTGAGATGAAAAAACAACCCATGATATACTATCGGCGTAAATGTTGCCATACCTCCTCGACAAGCCCCTGCTATCCTCCCTCCTCCTGACACTCGCGTCCACCTCGGACCGGTAATCTCACATGACCTTCCATCCCCACCAAAGCCTCAGGATTTTGGTGCTTTGCAATAGCCGTCCGGTTTTACAAACGTCAGGCAATTATGAATAGAACCCCTTCGATCGGCAAATCTTTCACTTTGGAATCAAGTTGAGTTAAGCCCTGTAATAACACTCCAGTCTCCGCCGGTTACGACTGTGCCGGAATGAGTGGCTTGGTAGTCTCAGAAAATTATCACGGGGGATAAGGGATCTGGGTAGGGAGGGAGCTCTCGGGATAGATAGTTGACGGGGTTGATTAGTGATATCTAGAAGCGAGTACTTTACCCACTGCGGGTAGCGAAGGCAAGCTAGGTGTGATACCGGAGTTGGTATCCTCCTTCACTAGATCTCTGCGAACGCCAGGGCCTGACCTATAGTCGGCGAATGATATTTCATCACCCAAGCCCATCTGTGTATGATATCATTATTCCTGCCTGCTTGCACGGTAAATCTGCGAACCCTCACACACCTAGTCCACAAGGTCCAGACCCAACCCTCTCCCTTTTCTTCACCGCACCGTAGAAAAAGAAGCTTTCCAAAACCACGATTTCAAGTGACTACTCACCCTCTCCCCGTCCCAGCATAAGCCTCTCCAAATACCGGCTTCCTAACCCCTTCCTCACCCGAAAACGTCAAGTGCCCACAACCCCCCAGCGCACCTTCAGAATGACAGGCGGTCGAAATCGCCGCAACGACGGTAGCGATCTCTGTAGCAAACCGTTTATATCCCATCCAGGCCACAGTCAGCAGGGCAAGAATCCCTAATGTGAGCACGAAAATGATGGCAATGGAGGAGCACCTGACGGTACTTATCGTGGATGAAGTCAGATTCCCGGGAGGGACTGATATCTCGATCTTCACTGGAATAGGGATTGCGAGGTCAGCCAGTGGAGGAGACCGGTGAGGGTCATTATAAGAACGGTGTAGATGTAGGGTATTTGCAGCCGGTGTGTGGGGCGCTGGCCTGGGCGCGGGGATGTGACATGGAGGCTTCGATGCGTGACTGAAGAGGGACCATTAGTGGCCAGCAAGCATGCAGGTGAAGGGAGAGTTGTAGGTTAGGTATAGGAATGAGAGGATGGTTTGTGGAAGGTTGGCTAAGAGTATTTCCAGGGTGGTGCTTCGGAGGGGTATGGTGACTCAGGAGACACTATTTTCTTCGCCGAAACCCCGGGCCAACCTTTTTTGTCACCTCATTAATATTATGCCCCAAAGCAGTGCTAGAGCACGGGTGGTAAGATCATATTGATTTTGATGTCCACGACGAAGCATAGCCCGTCACGTACCATATCCAATTGAAGTAAAACACCCGCGACAATGATAGTTATCAAGCAGAAGAAATTACAAGTTATCCACCTTATCTTACTAACGCTAGTCCACCACCTCTGTGCCCCCTTCTGCTTCCACTGCCTTGGTCCAGACCTCCACCCACGCCCCCACTCCCTCTCAATAAAGCGTCGGTCGGCAAAGCACATCCCCACTATTGTTGGACCTAGGTTTCTCAAAAAGGAGTCTACAGCATCACCCAAGATAGCCAGAGTGGGTTCTCGAGATCTAACAACCGCCATGACCATGTTGCAAGCTTTGACAAGATTGCAGCAGATGACGACGATCATTATCCCTAGCAAGAACTGGACCTTGCACCGTTCCTGTCTTCTCACTTTTGCATTTGCTTATCACTACCTCTTCCCCAGTTGTGAGCCTCATCTGCCATAGATGCCCATTCCTCGCGTTTGAGGCTAGATCGTTAGCGTTGCACCAGAAGTGATTCTACAGGAAATCTCGGCGGTTGTCGGTTGGGTGGTAAGCACACATCCAACTATTTGATGAGACCCCTTTAGCTCGAGCCTGGATCTCGTCTAGGAGGGTGTTGCTGGATCTATGCTTAGTGTTCAGAAATAGATTTCTGCGATTGGACACGAAGTCGGTGTTGTAGAATTTTGTGCAGTTAGAGGATGACAGGTCTTGGT
This sequence comes from Tuber calosporum, assembly GCA_003316355.1. NCBI lineage: Eukaryota > Fungi > Ascomycota > Pezizomycetes > Pezizales > Tuberaceae > Tuber > Tuber calosporum. The sequence continues at coordinate 22,918 of QFET01025495.1, read as the reverse complement.
AGCACTGAGCGGTGGTATTGTATTTCTCGAGCACACAGCTGAACAGGTGGAAATCAAGCTCAAGCGCCCGGTACTGTACTTGATGCCCCCATAATCCCCGGTGGTTGTAGTGTTGGCTAACCCCCGATAGAAGCTGTCCTTTAAAGCCTCCGCCTGGTTCGAGCAAGCGCCTGGTACAAAGTCTCCGTGACGGCGTAGTAATTGAGGGCATCTAGCAAGATCTTGAGGTGCCTAGAAAAGCTCTCCTGGTATTTGAACAAGTTGTCACTAAGTTTGTCTAATCTGACTTGGTCAAATGCAGCATCTTCGTTACCCATATACCTGACGAACGGGGAAGCAAGTTCGGGCTTGGCGGTTAGAAAAGCCTTCAACAGAGCAGAGGTATAAGAGGCAAACATCGTGTATGTCATTATTATTGCGTGTATCTATATAATAGATTTAGACAGGATCATGTGTTTAGTATTAGATGGAGAGCGGGTGAAGCATAGGTTAAAATGTCACATACCTTGAGAAGTTTGGAGTTCGTCAGCATACATGCTTTCAAACATGTATCAAGGAAATCTACGTGATCTTGCATGAGTTCCTCAACGGCCCGGACCTCTCCTAGCTGCTTCAGGAGTCCACTCCCATTTTGTTCAACAACCTCGCTGGTGTAGAAGCAGAGTTATTGTTGAACCAATACTAGCATCCTAGCCCTTGGTGTCCAAGCTCTGAGTTTCCACCGCTCTACTTGGGGATACTGGAATTTGTGCTTCCTGGTAGACAAGGTATTATGGTCCTGCCAAGTCTGGACCAAGAGGGTCTCAAGGTTGCCAAGAGGGAGTAAATAGCCCAATAGGATTTAGCAGCGAAGGACAGTCTTGCTGGGTATGACAAGAAACAAGGGGAAAGGTACGCTATAATCGAGCTGTAGGGCATTAAAGTCATGACCGATTTTCCATCCTCAATGGAGGAAATTGCTGTGGTCTGATGTAAATCCTCAAAGGTCGTTGCGTCCTCATAAGTCCGCTCATGGAAACCCCTCGCCTGAGCCATTTACTGAGCCCAACCCCATTTATCTGAAACTTTTGATCCTCTTTAAAGGGATCGCTGCCAGCTATAGAACCCAGCTGACGGAGAGTAGGGTCTACCTGTGACTGTAGTTTTCCTACATCAACTTTCTTCGCCTGCTTCTGGAGTTCGCAGTTCCAAGTTCCAAAAAAATTGGAAAAAACGTCCAATCGATCCAAGAAAAAGTGGTGTTTTAAGGAGTGCAGATTGGCAGGCAAAGCGTGTATTGTCAGCGGCAAGTTAAGTAAGGATTCGTTGTCATAAGCATATACTGAGTTCACATTGGCTCAAAATCTAAGGGGTGCAGGGCGTCAGTTCAAGGCCTTGTAGATAGCTAAGGTGGTAGACAAACCGGATATCTTCGAAGCTTTTAGGGACACCACCAACGCCCTTGCTTACATCTACTCCCCCACATTCTCTAACTCCACTGAGTTATTTGCGGGCAAGCGAGACCTTCTCATTGACTCCCGCAAGCTGTAGGGGAATGTTGCCACCCCTGATTGTACTCGTATACCTCTTTTCCCAGTATTCATCTGTGTAGTCTTCTGCGAGTCTCCTCTCCCGTTGTATGCTTTTTTGCTCGTTGATTAGGAATTCAGCATGCAGATCTCTGCTCATCCCATAATGAAGACATTTATTAAGTATATTCATATATGGCCTAAAAACCTCACGGAGAAGCTCAGAAGCGAGCTTTCAGAATGATCCCCAGCCATAGATGTCAACCGGAGAGTCATGAGCATCAAAACATATCCACCCCTACAGATCTTCGAGCCAGGAACTCCTCCACTCCCAACAATGTTACCCCCTGCTCGTAGCGATTTGTGTATATTTTCCACATCATCGAGATCGTCGGCTGAATTTTTGCGATCGTTTTCCAGCATTGAGTTGTGCTGAAGCATCTCGTGGACAAAGGTGTATAATCGGAACATCATGTGGCTTGTTGGAAAAGTACGTAGATGAAAAACATGTAGTGTAGATGAGGAACTGGTGTGGAATTGGTGTTCAAGCTAGATAATTGAGACTAGGTATTTGTTCAAGAGCTTGCGAATAGGGGGACAGGACGCATGGTTTACCGCATTGAACTCTTCGCGCGAGCCAACTTCCCTGGAAACTTCTACAGCACCCTAATGGATGGCGATTTCTAACTTTGTGCTGGCGAGGTCCTATAAAGAGGAATCCAATTCTGGCAGAATCTTAAACTGCGGCCCAGCGAGCCAGCCACTGTCAGAGGCTGGATCATAGCCACCACGGAATTCTAATGTATTGACCTTCGTAATCCTGGATGGTTGTCAGTAGCATCTAGTTTTATGTTCGGGGCTGCACTCACCATGAAGACAAATAACCGGTCCTCGTGAATTGAAGCTTTCTGGAGGCCAAGGAGCATATCATCTAAATCAGGAGGGTAGCAGAAGGTAGGCAGTTGGGATGCTAAAGGGGGCACTGAGATGTGAGAGGCGAGCGGCGCAGTCGCGGATTGATCAGAGTAGTCTCCGGGCTCCATGCTGCTGAAGTGGTTGATAATGTCTGCTGTAAGCTTTTTATCAATTGTCTGAGAAACTAATATTGGAAACAAGGTCATTCAATTGCTTACTAGGAGAATTAATACTTGTATAGTTGAGAACTGGCCCGGCTCTATCAGAAAATAAATCAGATTTCGAGCCAGCCCTCTCATCAGTTGAAAGACCCCGTACAAACATCGTGAGAGGTAGTCCCCGTTATATGAGGTCCCCCCGTAATCCATTTACCACCGATAACAGTGGAGCAGAACCTCCCTTGGGTTACTGGTTATCGTGCACTTGCCGGGGAAGGTGATGAGCTAGTTCCAGCTGCTGTCTTCCCTGTACGGGCAGCTGAGCTGACACCACCATGATGGCCCCACTTTGATGGCTCAGTGGAGGTATAATAGGCACGCGGGGACAATGATAATGCCCTTGTCAGATCAAGGAAGAAGCAAAAGAAAGCTAGAACTCAGTAGGGAAAATTATTAAAAACAATTTCGGCTTAATGGATGACTAGGAATAGTAAAGCAGTGTTAGGTGTGACAGAGATGCAACCCAGATTAGGGTGATGATAGGGAGGAGAGGAGAGACAGGTCTCAAAGCTATAGTGCAAATGGAATCAAACCGGGACCTCAAAACCAGCCAAACACAATAGTGAATCAGTCAATGGCAACCACAGATCCCAATGCAAAAAAACCATAGCAATGTATTTAGAACCGGAACACAGGGATAAAAATTTTGTATGGCAAATGTCTGTGCGTACCTGACCGTCCATATAAAATTCGGACTCCAATGTTCTGGTTCTAAATTCCTGTAACTTGTAGATAATTCTGAGCAGAATAATCTAGTGAGTATTAAGGGTTTTATCAAACGTGATGCAAGGTCAAAGTGTGAAATTTTTGGAGAGAGTGAAACAAGGGACCAAATGTACGGAGAGCATGATGGAAAAAACTGAGGAGAGAAGGGTTTGTGATGATTATGTAATAATGAAAATAATGTGAGCATCGAGAGGTTGGAGCTACGGTATGTCATGCCAAGCGCGCATACAAATTCAGTTCTGGAACGGTCATTATTAAAATGTATGCTTGATGACTTATAAAGTATCATATTTGGACACCCACTATTTATTAGTACCCGTTGCAGCATCAAGCATTCAAATACTTTATAAATTGTCAAGCACCTTACTACAGTATGCTGTTGCTCCGCGCTAATGGTCATTTCGGCCCTGGACCCGCCTTTAGGCGCTTTGCACCGCACAAGTACTCGAGCACAAGGTCGGGAAAGAGGTTCTGGAACAGTTATCTAAGGGGCTGTTTGGGGTGACAATTTGCAGTGGCTACAAATTGTCACCCCAAACATCCCCTAAGGTTAGCCAGTCAAATATATCCTTGTCTGTTCCGGTTGATACTTTGTACTTTTGTGGGAGGTTCTGCTTGCTTCTCCCTAGGTGAAGCCTGATCCAATTGAGATGGAGCGAGTATCATAGTAATGAACAAAAAGTGGCAGAAATCTCTGCACGCCCAGCTATCTGCAAACAAGGTTTTCTAGTGGGCATGAAACATTTCTAGGACTCCTAAAACTACCCTCTTAACTTGCCCTGCCTCACACTAGTTCACGAGATCCAATGTGTCCAGTTGGTCGATAATATATCGTGTTTGGAAAACATTAATCCTTCTCAGGAGCTTTTGACTCAGAATCTTGAGATTATAGTGCAGACGGAGATAGTGGATTTCACGAGCTCATACGGCATTGTACTTGTAATAGTGAAATCAAACTGTAAGAAAAAAAAACAGCTCTAGTAGCTGTCAACCCCTTTGTAGCCATCCAAAGCAGTTTGTTTTCATCTTCCCCTCTGCTTACCTCTATTTTTTCTTTTTTTTTTCTGCCCTCTAGGCGCTCGCCCCACCTGTTTCCCTAATAATGTTTCAGCTATATGTTTGTCAAACAATTTCTTAATCTATCTTACCAGAAATCTCGGGAATCTCAGGGGCGTAGGCATCCAAAGCGACTTTCACCAAGTAGCCGCCGAACTATAATCTCATATTATGTTAGAAATTGAGGACTTTAATTAATGGATAGCTTACGCTCAACACACCAACAAGCCAAGGTAGCCCATGAGATCTGCCACTGTAAGGATGACAGCGCACTCTCCACCTGAGCATCCACCGTTACAAAACCTGTACTGACCCGGGCCGTAAGGATCCTAACCTCCTATTCCCCGAGTCGGCGGACTGTAAACTAGACTTAGAAGATACAGGAAAGAAACCTTGGCGATGTTGAAAAGATGTTTGTCTATGATCCCAATCCGGTCCCACTATCATAGTACAAGTACGGTACTCGAGTATCCAGCAAGTAGTACCTGAAAACAGGGATCAAGAATTTGTCTGGCAGCTTGTCTGTGCACATCCGTGTGCCCATACTAAATTCTGACTCAAATGTTCAAGTACTCGTACCGTATTCCACGAGGGGAACTTGTACGAGTACAAGTAGTCTGAAACAATGTTGCAAAGAAGGCCTTCGATGATCGAACCCGGCGGGTTGGAAGGGGGGGATTGAATTGGGGATTCTGAAAATTGGGATAGAAGGGGGGGTTCTATAATATCTTAGTAAGCAAAAATAGCAGGAAATATTGATTGCTCGGTGTGAGGTTCTTCAAGCAACCGAAGGATATCTGCGGGGCGTTTAGGAATTATCTGCTTTTTTTGTTGTAATTTTATTTGTTTCTTTACCTTCAACTCGCTTCAAAATTGATGTCATTGTTTATTGTTTTGTTAGAAGGGGTTCTATCATAACCCCTGGTTCGAAAAAGCGCATTCCAGCCCTTCGATCGTTTTTTGATTCAACCCCCCTTCGTTGCAACATTTCATTGGTCTAGAATTCCATATGCACCGGTACGAGTACTTTAGAAAAGGGGGCAAAAAAAAACGCTGTGAAAAAAGAGTTGTTCAGCCCCTATGAGAGACATAAAAAAACAAAACAAACACCAGACCTTACCAGAGGGGGCAACTCCAACGACATAGCATAATACTCTTTTATTACAGTTTTTACAGTACAATAGATGATGTAATAGACGGTAAATGGGAGCACGAAAGGCTCGGAGGCGGTTACGGGCTGGCGTTCTCGCAAGATATCGAGTCATAACAAAGAGGGATCGATGAAGGGGATAGTATTTAAGATGTGGTGGAGGAGATTGTGGGAAGGGGAGCGAGAGAAGAGACTTGGGTGTAATTATCATATATACTGTACTCGTACTTTGTGGCGGTGAATCAAGATTATTCTGTACTCGTGTCTTGGCGCGAAGATTAGGTATGATAACCACTTTTGTGAGTGATGCTCAGAGCAGCAAAACCCAATTCCAACGCCCCTCCAAGGACAAAACAACTGCCCACTAGCCGTGATCCACCACCACAAATTTCAATTGGAAAATCGGCAAACAATGACAAGCTTCAAGAGATCCCTTGCGGACTCTCGCGGACCATCGGAACTATCTTCCAAGGTCTTCATTAGATCTTCGAAAGGAAAATGTACAAAGATTGTTCGAGAGATCTACCTCCGTCACGATATCCCCTGTTCGTCAAAACTCTGCACTCGCTGTCTGGTGGACCTCAGGGGAGATTCCTATGGGCGCGCGAGGCCGTTCGTTCTTTCCTCTACTCCTCCGGCCAATGATACTATCAAAGTGCCTCACTACATCGTCCCCGACACAAACATATTCCTTCACGGCATGGACGTTTTGGAGCACGGGACGATTACCGATGTCATTGTTCTTCAAACAGTGCTGGATGAGGTACGAGCAAGATCGCTGCCGTTGTACAATCGCTTGAGGGCATTGGTGGCGTCGGGGGAGAAGAGATTTTACGTTTTCCACAACGAGTTTAGGTTCGAAACTCATGTGCAACGGGAGCGGGAGGAGACTATCAATGATCGGAATGATCGTGCGGTCAGGCGTGGAGTGCAGTGGTATCATGAGCATTTGAAGGAAGTTACCAGGGATAGTGGCAAGAGCATTGCAGTTGCCATGATTAGCAATGACAAGGGAAATCTTGAGAAAGGCAAGAGGGAGGGAGTAATTTGTTGTAGCAGTACGTATTCAATGTTGAGCATTAAGGAGGGGGCTAATTGGAAGTAGTTAAGGAATATGTCTCTGGTATGAAAAACTCGGATGAGCTTCTCGATATGATTAGTGTTGCACTAGAGGATGAGAATGCTAAGGCTGCTAAGGGTGACATGCTTTATCCGGAGGTGAGTGTCCCATTATGGAGGTCATAACACTTCACTAATAGGAGTAGTACTATTCCATGTCCAAGATGATGACCGGCGTCAAGGGCGGTACCCTTCACCAAGGAAAGTTCAGTATCAGCCCTTACAACTTCCTCGAAGGCTCCATACATGTACCATCGTTTGACAGACCGCTCCTGATACTAGGCCGTGAGAACATCAATCGATCTGTCCATGGGGACCAAGTTATTGTTCGTGTCTTGCCCAAGGATCAGTGGAAACAGCCATCTAGCAAGATCATTGAGGAGGAAACCATGACCAAAAACGACAACCCAGACGTTGAACAATTCGAAGCTGTTGAGACAGAGCAGGAACGCAGAGCACTCATCGATGAAGCAAAGGTGTCACAAGGCGCTATCGGCGAAGGAAAACCCCAACCAACTGCGCGGGTTGTTGGCGTCATTAAGCGGAATTGGAGGTACTATGTTGGGCATCTAGATCCTTCGTCCGCACCTTCCGTAGGCGGGAGATCTCAGAGAAACGTATTCCTTATTCCCATGGACAAGAAGATTCCAAAGATCAGAATTAGGACTAGGCAAGCTTCTGAATTGTTTGGCAAGAGGATTGTGGTTTCTATCGATGCTTGGGACAGAACTTCCAGATACCCTACCGGCCATTTCGTCAGGTCGTTGGGTGAGGTTGAGACTAAAGAGGCGGAAACTGAGGCTTTATTGCTGGAGTGGGATGTTCAGTATCGACCGTTTCCAACGGCGGTGTTGGATTGTTTGCCGAAAGAGGGGCACGAGTGGAGGGTTCCACAAGACCCGAAAGATCCCAGACTGGACCAGAGGGCGGACTACCGTGGGCTTATAGTTTGCAGTATCGATCCACCGGGCTGTCAAGATATCGACGATGCTCTTCACGCAAGTCGTATGCTAAATGGAAACTATGAGGTTGGCGTACATATTGCAGATGTCACACATTTCGTCAAACCCAACACGGCCATGGACGACGAAGCCTCAGTGAGAGGAACCACCGTCTACCTTGTTGACAAACGCATCGACATGTTGCCAATGCTCCTCGGCACAGATCTATGCTCGCTAAAGCCGTATGTTGAAAGATTCGCTTTCTCCGTTATCTGGGAGATCACGCAAAATGGCGACATTGTCAGCACAAAATTCTCCAAATCGATCATCAAGTCTCGCGAGGCATTTAGTTATGAACAGGCACAGTTGCGCATTGACGACAAGAGTCGGAACGACAAACTCACACAGGGGATGAGGACCCTGCTCATGCTTTCTAAGAAGTTGCGGCAGAAGCGTATGGACGCTGGCGCTTTGAATCTGGCTAGTCCGGAGGTTAAGATTGAGTCGGAATCGGAGACTTCAGACCCTATCGACATCAAAACGAAGAAAATGCTCGAAACTAATTCCTTAGTTGAGGAGTTTATGTTATTGGCGAACATTAGTGTCGCGGGGAAGATTTACGAAGCTTTTCCGCAAACCGCTATGCTAAGGTTTGTCCCCTCTCACTCCCTCCATATTCCTCCATATACGCACTTATGCCGGTCCAATAGCTAACAAACAACCCAGACGTCACGGCGCCCCACCAGCCTCCAACTTTGAAGATCTCCAAAACCAACTAAAAGTAACCCGAAGCCTGACCCTATGCACAGACAGTTCCAAAGCGCTCGCGGACTCACTCGACGGATGCGTCGACCCTTCCAACCCTTTCTTCAATACGCTCGTGCGCATCCTGGCGACGCGGTGCATGACCTCAGCCGAATACTTTTGCTCCGGCACCCAGGGCTACCCCGAATTCCGGCATTACGGTCTCGCGAGTGAGATCTACACTCACTTCACATCCCCCATCCGCCGGTACGCAGACGTCGTTGCGCACCGCCAGCTCGCGGCCGCCATCGGCTACGAGTCATTACACCCGACGCTGCACTCAAAAGGGAAGCTGGAGCATGTATGCGGTAACATTAATAACCGACATCGCAACGCGCAGATGGCCGGGAGGGCTAGCGTCGAGTACTACGTTGGACAGGCACTGCGCGGGAGGGTTATTGAGGAGGAGGGCTACCTAATGAGGATCTTCTCGAACGGGTTTGTAGTGTTTGTGCCCAAGTTTGGGGTCGAAGGGTTGATCCGCGTGAGGGATTTGGCGCCCGTCGAACCCAAATCTGTGTTTGATGCTGGTAGTTATACGCTTAGTATTGAAGGGTCAACTGGGAGTTGGTCTGTGGGCTTATTTGATCGGGTTGGGGTCAAGGTTATGGATGATGTGGAGGAGCGCACGGGAAAGCGGAAGATTAAGATGGCGCTCGTGAGTGTCAAGGGTCGAAAGCTTGAATAAAGGGGCTGTGATTACTACGTATCGCTGTTGGTAATTATAATACAAATACTAGAGTTCTACATAACCCGCTCGTATATCATAAGCGTAAATTCCGTTTGGTCAAGCCTGTATCTCGAAAAGCCTAACCTTCCCAGCTTCATTCCCAATAGCTACGATTCCTGTCTCCTTCCCTGCCCAACTTATCGCCGTGACTCTACCTAGGGGAGTCCCAGACGTGGGCCAATTCTGGTAAACCGTGCAACTGGGCAAATGCACTGAAAACAGACATCACCCATTCATTAGCTAGCCAGGAAAAAGAAACGTGTGCAAAAAAGCGCGGGGGGGGTACGTAAACGTACCCATTCTCAAAGCGTCCCTCTTCCCTTTACTCGCCACGGCGAGGGCCTGACAATCAGGGGAGAACTCGATAACGCTGACGGCCGTGACCAATTGCTCAAGGACCCTGATCGGCTTTGGATTCTCCTTCGTCCCACCGCCGAGAACATCGTTACCACCACCACCGAAGCTCCTAGCGCGATCGTATATATTTATGATCCCACTCTGGCTGCCGATGGCGATCCACCTGCTCCCACCATTCCTGAGGACCGTAGTGGCATGCCCACCCTCGTCTTTCCAGCGCGCGACTACTTTTTCCGAGAGCACGTCAAATTCCCATACCCCGCCTGCTTTATTTCCTATCGTCAGGCCGTGACTGTCGCTCCACCAGGATATGTCTGCGACTCGGCCTTCAATCTTTGCGGCGCAGATCCACTGGTATGTCGTTGCGTTCAGGACATTGACGAATCCGCGGCTGGCAGCTAGAGCCATGAATTTTCCGTCTGGCGAGATACGGAAGGTCTCCATTGACCTTTGCACCTCTGCCTGGCCGTATATTCGGGTTACCTTTTGGATGGTGCCTGTTGAGAGGTTCCAGATGTGGAAATATTTCCGCCTACCGGCGGCGATGATGCTTGTACCGGAGGGGTGGAAGTGGGCTGTTGAGATGGGGGTGTTGCGCAGGTGTAGGGATGTAGCAGGTGGGTTTGTGGTGCCGTTTATGTGGTGCAGGCGGAGGGTTGAGTCGGGGCCTGAGGAGAGGAGAAGGGGGTAGTGGGGGTGGAAGTGGAGGGCTGATATCATTGACTGGCGACTTGTCAATTGGTTGATCCTAAAGGAGAAGGAGAATGAGAGATATACCAAACTACCACCAATCCTATTCCCATCTGCCAATCTCACTATTGTCAACCTCTCCGGCCGCAACCTCCCTGGGACCTTACGTGTCCAGTTCGTAGTACTCCTCAGAATCTCCTCAAGACTAGGTGCAGACCTCACCGCCTCTCCATTACCGCCTTCCTCTTCCGCCCCCATCTCTTCATCACTGCTCCCCGCACCTACGTCGCCCAACCTCACCTTCTTCCTATCTGAATCACCAACAGCCCACTCGGGAACCGGATAAATCCTCTCAAACTGCCTGCGCAGCCGTGCAGAATACTCCTTCCCACTGATGAGGTCTTCAGCCTCGGTGTCCCGAAGCTTACGCAGCAAGCCCCGATTGGCGAGCGAGACGGTGAGCATTTCGTCGTCAGAGTCTTGCCATGCCGGAAGATCCTCTTCTTCTTCTCCTTCTTCTGAAGAGTGACGGCTGGCATCCCGAATATCCCCGGTGATTGCATCGGTACCGGACGGCCCCTCATCAACAAAGAATAGCTCATCATCTTGAAGCGCTTGTAAGTCCGCTCCCGCATCTTCATCCCCATCTCCGACAAGCGCAATCCCTCCCCCTCCTTCACTACAGTCGTCGGAGTATCCACCGTCTATTTCATTCAACGCGTCCTCGAAACCTTCTGCGTCGCCGAAGATTAACTTTTCGAGGAACTCCTCTTCGGCGTCTTTCTCTTGAACGGGTACTCCATTGTTTGTTCTTTGAGAAGGCGCGGGTTCCGCGAGGACTAGAGAAGTGGATTTTGAAGGGTCGGCTTTCGAGCGGGATTTTCTGCCCATTTTGCCGGGTCTGTTGGGGTAATTGTTGGTGTGCTGATGGCGATTGTGGTGGGGTGAGGTGGCGTTCTGGGGACTTTTTTTTTAGGAAGAAAGTGGTAAAGTTTCTTTGGCGGAAAGTTGGTGGCACGTGATTTAAGCCGCATGTTGGGTGTAATCATCGAGTGAGGGGTTGTGCGTTTGGGGTAAATATTATCGATGGAAACTGACTGGTTAAAGGTTGATTTATATCTACAGCACAGAGCATCACGAAGTAGAAAAACATCCATTCCCATATCCCCAATCAGAAAGAAGAAAAGAAAAAAAAAAGTCTCGATTGCTGCGTCTACGCTATCTGCCGTACCGTGCACAATCGGCCATCAAACTCCATGTTTTATCCACAGGCATCCTTCCCATCGAGTGATAACTACAAACCCAAACCTGCCTGCCGGACGCATATCCCGTAGGGACAGGCCGTGGCACCTGGCGCTTATTCGTCATGCTTATGATAGTTGACTTTGTCGTTCCAACTGCAAATCATTAGCACACGCGATCTACCGAGGAAATAATATGGAAACCTACAAAAGAGTCTAGAAAATGTTAGCGGCCTATCAACCATTTAAGGGGAGGGAGGGAGAAGAAATACCTTGTCACCATCCCCCCAGAAGTAATTCTTAGTCCTGATGTTCTGATACGGGTACTCGACCCTCTCCTCTAGCGGGGGCAAATGAGCCCAGTGCTCCCAATGCTCATTCCAAAGTTTGTACGCATTGACACCTGCGACGAGGACGGCGGGAATAATGACGCTATTTTCCCATCCCATTAGCTCTCCATTTCCTGGATCCTCCATCGGTGTGCGGGTTTTCCGAGGGGACATACTAAATAGAAAGCTTCCTCCAAAGCTCTATCGGACGATTAGCCACCACCATAGTAAAAACACCCAGGACAAGCAAAGGAAAAGGGATGTAGTGCCGCTAGATTCGGCGGCGTGATGCTTCACCGCCTCACGTTCCTTGACAAACGCACTCTGAGTGCGCTTCGGCGCCGACTCCGTGGCGAGACGGCGGGCTTGTTGTAGGATACGTGGCTGCGCACGCGTTGCGCGGGCAAGGATGCGAACGGACAACATTGTTGTTGCCTTATGAGTGGAGATGTGATGGTTGTGGGTTAGTAATGAAGTTGAGTTTGAGGATTTGTTTCGAGGGGAGGAGAGATACTCGCATAGGATAGGATGGGATGGGGTGATTGATTGGCATTCGTTTCAGGGATTCGACAGGTGGATGATTATGTAAGGTGAGATGTTTTGATGGCAGTTATTGGTAGAGATTCGCCGATTCCGGGATTTTGACGGTACCGTGCAGTGAAGTTATCAACTTTAAGAGAGATCCTGTTGTGGCTAGAGATATGATGGATAAGCTCATTAGCGGCAATCTCAGTGGCGGGAACCAGTCCGCAAAAGCTGGGAAAAAAATAACTAATCATATTATTTTCTGAAAGTCATCCCGCTCAACTTCATACCCATACTAAATCTGCAGTACTCGAGTACCTCACTACGATCAAGATGCCCCCACCAACAAACGCCGACCAGTTAACCAATCAAATCGATCACCATGTGCTCCGGGTCCGTGAGAACGGAGGTCCCGCAAACGATATCGTGCCTACTGAATCTACCACTACCCAGCGAAGGCGGACTTCCGTTGCATTGGCTCTTGGCGATGCACACCCCCGTGCAGAACTGGAGGCCTCAAGACGGCAATTTATTGATTACAATGGGTTGTCATGGCCGAGTATGTCGTCCGCATAATGAACTTGCAGAGATTCGGGATGTCAGCTAATGTGGAGCTGCAGGTTCAGGCACGAGGGAAAGGTTAGAAGCTACGCCAGCTGAGGCGGAAGCTAGGCTTGAGAAGTTGTCGGGAGCGTGAGTTCCCTATTAATTGAAACTCAAGAGAGATATGCCTGATGCCTTAGTGGGATGTGTAGGATCAGGACGATACTAGAATGTATCGGCGAAGATCCCGACCGCGAGGGCCTCCTGGAGACACCCTCCCGATATGCAAAAGCAATGCTATACTTCACGAAAGGCTACGAGGAGAATCTCAAGCTAATTGTCAATAATGCTGTCTTCCAAGAAGATCATGACGAAATGGGTGCTTTACCATTCCTCCCCTACCTTCCTCCTAGCTAACCCCTAGTAGTGATAGTGAAAGACATTGAGATCTACTCCATGTGTGAACACCACCTAGTCCCTTTCACCGGGAAGATGCACATCGGCTACATTCCCCGAGGCAAAGTTCTAGGCCTCTCCAAGTTCGCTCGTATAGCAGAGATGTTTGCCCGACGCTTGCAGTTGCAAGAGCGCCTGACGAGGCAGGTCGCTGTAGCGATCGAGGAGATTTTGGAGCCCCTAGGAGTCGCGGTGATAATGGAGAGTGCACACTTGTGCATGGTTATGAGAGGTGTAGAGAAGACGACGGCTACTACAACCACTAGTTCTATGCTAGGGTGTTTTAGGAAGAGAACCAGGACTAGGGAAGAATTTCTGAGACTGGTACGTGCTTAAGTTAGGGGAGTGGTTGAGATGGGTAGAGAGGTGTGGTCATATTCGCTGATTATGTTTGCGCGTCTGAATAGGCGTTGAATAGGGCAAGATAGAGTGTTTGTCCCCCCTTTTTTTCGTCTTTCATCCGGTTCGTTCAGTTGGCATGCGTTCCGCTAGAGGTACTGATGTGGATGCGCTGGTGGAAGCTGTGCTCTCAACCTGTTATCGTAGGTAATTCACGGTTTAATTTTATTCACCTGTTAAGAATATGTGGGCTGTGAGGGGAAGATAGTATAAGGGTTGTTGTATGCTATTATAGGGTGTATGTATAAAGGGATAGACCCCCCCTTTTGATCATGCATGTCCCGTCCCATCTATTCTTCTTCTTTATCCATTTTATTGTCATTGCGGCATATATTCTATGCCTCTCTGCTGCCCTGCATTCGCCGCTCGAGATATTATGAGTGATATTTTACGATGAGGGACCGAAAGTGGTGCCTGGAATGGGTCTCTGGGTGGGAGGGGGGTTTTTTTTTTTCATCCTCTTAAGCAGATAGCCACCTCCCCTAGAGGCTGCAAGCACACTATAATCTGGTACGTAGAGCCGCCCACGGCTGAGGAAACCTATTCCATACCAGCTAATCTCTGGCTTTCCCTGTAGAATAGCAGCAATGTTTTTTATATGATACCAAAAAAATGTAGTGTTTCACCTACAGCCAGGAAAACAACACCCCAACCTCCAAGCCAGAAGATACAGTCACAAAGAGTCATGAAAAGTCTCAATACTGCTTTCGGAATAGCCCGGATCCGGGTGTTTTTTATTGGTGTTTTTTTTTTGTAAATTTTTTTCTTCTTGTGCTGCTAAACAAGATATCATAGTAGCCATGGCATCAAGACAGTTTCGCAGGGTGACTGCCAGAACTGTCCCTGAACCATTCCCGTTCCCCCCCAAATACTTGAGCATGGTGTTCTTCTTTCCGGGGACGGGAACTGTACCGGACCGGACCGGTAGACTATGGTAGTCTTACGGATCCGAATACGGTATTCACCCAAAATTGCCCAGCCCGCGATAACCGCAGACGCATTATTAGGGGCCGCTGTCACATAGAGGGATGAGGTTTAGAGGCCTGTCACGTGGCTCCATATGCTCTCTCTCGGCCGTGGTATACATGCACTTCTCGAAAAAGATCTCATGATATTTTTCCCGGGGAGAGGGCCTCCTCCTCCCCGATCAATAACCACTTCAACTCGAGGAGTTGGTGGGCTCACCGGGTTCAGCCCTCGTATTGGCTATGCCTGAACACTTTACCGCCGATCTCAATCCGTCGACCCAGGTGGTCCCTAGGAAAGTAGTCCCTCTCACACCAGGGACTATTGTTCTCTTTAATTCTCACTTCCCGCAAACCCCACCACTTTCACCAGCTATTTAGAGTATCCGTAGCCACTTCACTTCCTTAACAGCTATTGTCGCAGCTGCGGGGCCGTATGAGAACCTTGGAGGCACGAGAACATCTGCCAGCTCTGCGTTTGGCGGTGTAACGACCTCTCTTGCCTGCGCTCACCATTACACTTTAGCTTCCTCAGGTTGCTGTCTAGCTGTAGGCATCATCGGCAGAAACTGGTACCTCACAAACTTGGGTCCACTACAGAATCTCCTGTGGAGACTGGACGTGATGGGTGGTCCACCAAGATGGAAGACTTGGCCTATTGTTAGAAATTCCTGTGTTTCTGTTTCTTTATTACTGCTCGTTGCCCGGATTG
Organism: Tuber calosporum; assembly: GCA_003316355.1. Classification (NCBI taxonomy): domain Eukaryota; kingdom Fungi; phylum Ascomycota; class Pezizomycetes; order Pezizales; family Tuberaceae; genus Tuber; species Tuber calosporum. Next base: position 7,534 of record QFET01025495.1, on the reverse strand, counting down.
TCTCTGATTATCCTCGTGATGACTTTTTTCCTCCTATTTCTTTTTTTCACTTCACACCCCTCGATTCGTCTGTTCGACTGGTGATACCGTATTTATCTACCTACCGTATTTCATCAACCTAAGTGAGATCTGATTGAGGGGTGAATTTATTTCAAACTTGCCTCTGGCCTCTGAATGTTACTCGTCCCGAGCAAGGACTACCCGGACATAGGGGGTGGGGAGGTAAACGCTACGTAGAGGAAAGGTGAAATATCTCTGGAGTACCTCGATGTGGAGGTTAGTGGTGAGGCGGACGAGGGGTAGGGTGATCCAAGAGCGTATCTGCGCATAACACCAATAGCAATAAAGCAGCGCGATCCCTCAAGCTTGAGGGCACTTTTCCAGTTGAAGATGCACTCGCCCCAGGCAAGGAGCGCCCGTCCCTGGCCACAAGTCCCCAAATACACGGGGCATATTTTGTATGGGTGCTCCAACGCCGGCCCACAGATATTTTACCATACATTCCCGTTTTCGTGTACTCCTTTCCTGGGGCGAGTGGTGTTCCAGTCTTCAGTAAATAAGCAGTGACGCAGGAGCCAGGAAAAAGCATGCTTGCGAAAAGAAGTTTAGGCAAAGAAATTCTGGCCAAAGAAGAGGCGGCCAAAGAGAAGCTCACCAATGGCCAGGAAGCTAAAAGCAACAGCGAATGAGATATCGACCCGTACAGTACTGTGCGCCATCCTTGCAGCAAGGCAGAATGCAGAACTCTCTCAACGACCTTTGAAACCGGCTGCCATTGCACACCCCCGGAATTCGGCCTCTTTGTGTGGACCTTGATGTGTTTGAAGAATAGTAGTTTTCATAAATTCCATTCAATTACGAGTAGGAAAACACCTGCGGGTAGATGACGAGCCGGCTTGAGCAAAATACAGCCGGACGAAAGAGAGCTGACCTAAGGAAAGTTAAAGAAAAAGGGCAATGGGTATTAATGAGATGTCATTAGCAGAAGATGGAACATTGGAAATACAGCTCACAAGTGCCGGCAAGCGAGGGGAAGAAAGTTGGCAAGAGGAAGAAGGCAAGAGAGTTCTTGATGAAATACTATACTTGCAAGTACATACAGTACTACTAGAACCCGTTCCGGAAATGTCATATATATAATAAGTTAGTGAACAACTAAAATCTGCCTATTAGCGATCACGAAAGAATCGTTATGGAGTAATGGTAGTCGAGAAGATAATCATTTTGGACAGTAGAAGAGATATGTCTTGTCGGATTGGGAGGGGAGGTCCAACACACCTTTTCCAGGGGGATCAACTCCAACGCTATGGGCGAGATTCTCAATTATCTCGGTTCTTATGGTAGGTAGGTAGGTGAAATTTAGGTGCTGTACTGGCACACTCAGGTAGACCCTGGGGGTTACCGTATCATAGCTAGGGGAGAAAATGCTCCAAGGTGCCAAGGGATTTAAGAGAATCTTGGCACGAGTGATATTTAATGAATGAAGCTCCTCTCTCGGTGAGGTTGGATTATAATGTTGAGGCGAAAACGGGGGGAAAGCATGGGAAGACTGATAATCCCATCAGGTGGCTTGGGTGATGGCATGCGCTTGCAGGCAGTCATTTTCAGGGAGGCATTAGGGAGTAGAGCGCTTCTTTTAGAAATTTGTAAGAAAGAACCGAAATGGGTGACGTATCTCATCTCTCCAAGAAAGCAGATCTTGTATACTGTAGCCCAGTTGCGTAGCGCGATTAATCTTAACAACGGGGTTAAGTACTAGGTGCTTGCAGAGTGGGAGTTTATCTGGGTGTTAAAAAAAAAAAAAAAAAAAACTCCTCATTGTATTGATTTTTTCCTTTTTCAGCAAGACTAAATGAAAGTGTGGACAGCTCCCCTAAGGTTCAAGTTCATGCCTAGAGGGAAGCAGCCTGTAAGGTGTGGCACTCATTAAGTCACTTCGATAACAGAATCCATTCACCGTTGTGCCTTAGCTAGCTAGCTTTTACGTCACTTGTCATGGAGGTTAAAAGAACTTGCACATTGTATTATCTCTCTATCTAGATAACCATTAGGATCAGACTTGAGGAAAGAGTAGAGGCAGATAAAGTAACCGTAGAGGGAATAACTATACAACGAATATGCAAAAAAAAAAAATAGCAACAAGACAGAGGGGAGAGTGTATATTCAATACGTCCACACTTGAGGAAAGAGTAGAGGTAAATAAAAAGAACTGTAGAAACAACGACTTTCCAAAGAATAACATAAGCAAAAAGAGTTGACAGCAAGAGTTGAGAGTGTATAAAATAATAATAGAAATTTCAACCCACACCGGCTTATCTCAATAGAGTAAAAATAGTCTCCCAAGAATGCCCAAAATCCCGACCATACTGAACCGCCTTCATAAGAAAATACACAGAGAGGTTGGGAAAAGGGATGTGATAGATATGAGAATTCTCAGTATATTGATTTCCTCCGGACAAGAGGAAATACTCAAGTTGAGTTTTGGTAGTAGGCTTTGCTGCGGGAGGAACGGAAACACAGCGATTGCCACGAGATGGCATTTTAAATTGTAAGTTGAGGTTGAGAGGGATAAAAAGGGAGGGAGGGAGAAAATGGCGTTCAAAGACAGGGTTACGGAAATGTGGTGATCCATGCGCAAATAGCTCATAGGTCATCCATGTCCGAATATCGTGGGTAGGGGGGATGCCCTTAGGCCATACTGGAGGTAGCAGATTCTGTAGGATGTAGTAGTGCTACCACGGCCGGATGGCCACCAAGAATGGCCCAAGGGAGCTGTGTTTGGCCGCTGGCATCTAGTTTGTCGGGGTTGACGTCTTCCCGTTCGAGTAGTGCTTTCACTACTCCCACATGCCCATTCCGAGCAGCCCAAAATAGTGGTGTGTGACCGTCGGTATCTGGTTTGTCGGGGTTGACGTCTTCCCGTTCGAGTAGCATTTTCACTACTCCCACATGCCCACTCCGAGAAGCCCCTAATAGTGGTGTACTTCCATTGGGATCTTGTTTGTTGGGGTTGACGCCTTCCCGTTCGAGTAGTTCTTTCACTACTGCCTTACGCCCATTCCGAGCAGCCAACCATAGTGGCGTACGGCCGTCGATATCTGCTTCGTCGGGTTTCACGTCGTCCAGTCCGAGCAGTATTTTCACAACTCCTTCGTGCCCATTCCCAGCAGCCCACAAGAGCGGTGTAACGCGCTTGGGGTTTCTTTTGTTGGGGTTCACATCTTCCCGTTCGAGTAGCACTTTCACCACTTCCTCATACCCTTTACTAGCAGCCACCATGAACGGTGTATGGCCCTCGATATCTACTTGGTCGGGGTTCACGTCGTCCCGTCCGAGCAGCATTTTCACTAATTCCTCGCACCCATACCAAGCGGCCCAAAAGAGCTGTGTGCGGCCGCATTTGTCTGGTTTGTTGTGACTCATATCGCCCCGTTCAATCAGTATTTTCACCACTCTCGTATACCCCTTCCCAGCAGCCCACAAGATTAGTGTAAGGCCGTTGATATGTATTTTATTGGGGTTGACGTCTTCCCGTCCGAGCAGTTGTACTATCAATCCCTCGTACCCCATCTTGGCAGCCCACGAGAGTGGTGTAATCCTGTTGGCATCTCCTTTGTTGGGGTTCACGTCGTCCCGTTCGAGCAGCATTTTCACAACTCCTTCGTTCCCTTTCGCAGTAGCCCACAAGAGTGGTGTAAGGTTGTTGGCATCTGTTTTGTTGGGGTTCACATCTTCCCGTTCGAGCAGCATTTTCACCACTCCCTCGTGCCCATCCCCAGCAGCCCACATGAGTGGTGTGCGGCCGCTGGTATCTGGTTTGTCAGGTTTGATGTCTTCCTGTTCGAGTAGTATTTTCACCACTTCATCATGACCTTTTCCTCCGGCCAAGATGAGCGGTGTAATGCCGCTGGCATCTGCTCCGTTGGGGCTCACTTCGTCTCGTTCGAGCAGCATTTTCACCACTCCTGCGTGACCACGCCTAGCAGCCCTCGCGAGTGGTGTGCGGCCGCCGGTATCTGGTTTGTTAGGTTTGGTGTCTTCCTGTTCGAGTAGTATTTTCACCACTTCATCATAACCTTTCATTGCGGCCCACATGAGTGGTGTAAGGTTGTTGGCATCTGTTTTGTTGGGGTTCACATCTTCCCGTTCGAGCAGCATTTTCACCACTCCTGCGCGCCCATGCCAAGCAGCCCACGCGAGTGGTGTGCGGCCACTGGTATCTGGTTTATCAGGTTTGATGTCTTCCTGTTCGAGTAATATTTTCACCACTTCATCATAACCTTTCATTGCGGCCCACATGAGCGGCGTAAGGTGGTCGGTATCTGTTCCGTTGGGGCTCACGTCGTCTCGTTCGAGCAGCATTTTCACCACTCCCGCGTGACCACGCCTAGCAGCCCACGAGAGCGGTGTGCTGCCGCTGGAATTTGGTATGTTGGGGCCCACATCAGCCCGTCCGAGAAGTAATTTCACCACTCCCTCATTCCCTTCCCCAGCAGCACACGCGAGTGGTGTAAGGCCACTGTGATTTGCTTTGTTGGGGTTCACGTCGTCTCGTTCGAGCAGCATTTTCACCACTCCCTCATGCCCATACCCAGCAGCGAAGATGAGCGGTGTTGAGGAGCCGGTTTCTACTTTGTCGGGGATGATTTCGGGCCGCTCCAGTAGCATTTTCACTATTTCCTCGTGCCCATTACGAGCAGCCCACGAAAGTGGTGTACTAGACATGAAGTAACCTGGGTTGATTTCACAACCTTCTACCTTCACCAAACAAACTTCAAACTCGACGGTCCCGGAGATGGATGTACGGTTTAGAATGCCGAAGAAGGAAACACAGCCGCAGGCCTCAGCGTGCTCGTTTTTCTCAATGGGCCGAAGAGGGTTTCAGCAGGTATGTGATTCTTGTAGCTGTCAAATAGCTTTAGTATAGGTGATATAGCGTAATCCGAAAGCTTCCGTCTTATACTCACTCCCCAATATAGGGAGGAATGTTGGAAAGAGGATACCGCTAGGAGATAGGGATAGAGGCTGGTTGAAAGTGATGGCGATATGGTCTCAAGTAGGAGGGAAAAAAAAGTTGTAGATGAAGTCGATAAACAGCTGGGAAAAGGATAAAAGTGTGTTTGTTGTATGAGGGGGGGGGAGCAGCTATATATACAGAATGGCGCACCTTCCAAGAGGCAGCGCAAGTTGAAAACACTGAGGGCAATGCCCGCTCCGCTCCCTCTCTCCCGGGCCTCGGTGACGGGGAAAACCCTACAATCATAGTCATCACCGTTCTAGCTAAACCACATAGTGCCCTTTGGCCAGCCATCATACCATACAAACCAGCAATTGGGATTAGCTATCCGTCAGAAAGATCCTTAGCTTGTGGGGAATTCAGATAACTTAACCTAGTTTCAGCCACTGACGAGTGAGTTGCGCCAGACGGCTGGGGAGGCAGGAGGTACTATTAAAGGGTAAGTTAGATCAAGTTGACCGTGGAAGCCTCCTTGTCTACAGCAACATGCACTTGAAAACTGGATATGATGCGAAAGGCTTATAGCTTCTAGCAATGGGTGCGTTTGTGGAGTTCCTATATGTCTTGAGGGCAAAGAGTGCAAATATCAAACTGTTTCCAAAGTTAGGGTACTCGTTTCAGGCTCCTTTGCAGGGGTATGTGTAATATCGAGGGTATGTAATATAGAATTCATGGGTGGTACTTTTCTGATGTGCTTGGGGGTAAGCAAAAGTCGGGCGCACCCCATATACAGTAAGAAGAGCTCTCTCCCATACCAACGCGTTTTGGGGGGGGTTTTTTTTGAAAAAAAGGTCGACAAAAGTCGAGCGCCCCCCCAGAATAGGAAATAAGCCCAAACATTTAGTGGAACCGCGCCCGGCTTACCCTTGATACCGAGTACAGTGATGACGGGAGATATAATGTTAATTTGGCCAGCACCATGGAACACAATGCCTTGAGGCTAGACTCCAGATTGTTACAGGTCCTATTAGTTTTAATAAAGGTATAATAAATGGAATCATATCAAGCGTCTGACACAAATTTGGCTACACAAGTGGTATACATAATTTGTACCCTTCAGACATGCTAATATGTTTTAAGGTTCCTTTTGTCCTATTACGGGGTAGCCAATTCAATACTGTTGAATTGTCTAGGCCGTGCTCGTATTGAGAAAATCGGAGAACTGTCAGGAAAGCATGGAAAAAGGTATGATAAAAGATAAAAGTTTCTCGAAGGTTTTATAACTTGTTAACTTGATATATTGTTAAGGTCTCTTCTCCGTTGCTTGATGATCCCTTAACTACGGGGATTGCTAACTATTTATACACTTTTTCCCGGAACTTGTGTTGGCCATATAAAGAGGTATCCTGAGAGACTTCGGCTATGGTCTTTAAAAGTGCGAACACAGTTTGACCCCTAAATGTATAACCCCATCTGAGCAAATGATCCCCCAGACTACGTATTTCTCTGAGGGTGTCAAGCACTCCACTAGTAGATAGCCTTTGATCTCTTTGCCAAATGAACTAAGTTCAAGTTGATGCCTCCCCATTGCGAACATCTCATGGAATACCAGGTGATCAGTCTGGATAGCTGTCTTTCATGCATATATGCACTCATGTGCAGATGCATTCAGATTATCAAGAATGCAGAATACGTAATATATCCACTTGGATAAATTACCCTATCATCTTTCACCGAGGCTGAGTAGTTCTGGATACAATCCTACTTCTTGCCAATGTGGGTTGTAGTCAATATAGTCACCTCCCTGCGCTATATACCATCATATCTTTAGACTTGAAAGTCTAGTACCATATCCCATATGTGTAACATGTCCTTGGCATCTAAAGCATAATCTTTATTCTTGACTCCAGTCTTTTTTACTTGTCATACTTCCTTTCTGCTCATTCTGCAGGGGCCAATCATCTTTCTTGCCAAACATATCTTTCCTCTCGACTACACTTGTGCTCCTTCCACATCATCACCCCTCTGTGCTCGATGTTCAGTTCTCTGCTCTGTTACCTCTTTGAGACAACTCTTTCACATTTGCAAACCAGTACTTGGGTAGGTCAATTATATGCTTACAATATTATAATACTTTTCTCTTATTAAATAGATGGAAAATTGGGAATAAGTTTGGAAGATCTATAACTTAAACCTTTACAATTCAGTTCTTGAGTCCTATAACTATCTACCCTAACAAATACAAATATTACAAAACTCTATAGACCTTCTATAACCAAGTTCTAAGTATTTTGAGAATCCCAAACAGACTCTGTCAAAACTATTATGATAGAGGGAGAAGTGTTGATGAATTAGTCTTTAATAGACAAGATAAATAGTAAAGAACTCTTAGAAGTACTATTCAACTTGCAGTATTAAAGATAATAGTCTTATTAGGCTTAAGAGTCTGAATCTTGGAAGGATTCTGTTACAATCCTATGCTGTAAGCTGGTCTTGCAACAGGTAACTACTTCTCTTTGGGTTGGATGAATATGACCGGGCCGTTGTTATAGTCCAGTATGGGGCGTGGCGCTAATC
>QFET01025488.1:0-14443 GCA_003316355.1 Tuber calosporum | reverse complement strand
CTCCTCCCCACTCTCTATAACATCAACCACTACCCGTTTGGGTCTTGATTTTGGCTTTCACTGTACTGCTACTTTTGCTTGATTGCTAACTCCTCTTTTAAGAGCAGCTGCAAGCTTCTTAGCATCAATTGCTACATTCTTACGGTAAAGATAAGCTAGTTGCTTGGATCCAAGGATCAGTCCGCCATTAAGCCGACGGCGGTCAGGCTTCGCATTCTTAGTGGTAGCCTGATGTTGATGTAAGAGCTCCTTGTTGATGCTGAGTTCTGCCTCTGTCTCATGATGGAGAGACAGCAATTTCTCAAAATATTGCTTTACATCGATAGTAGTACCAGATTCCTCTACTTCCTTAACCTTTTATACTAACCCATCCACTCTTGATGAGCGACCACTCCTTTGGTCTAGCACACGAAGTCCTTGCCTACGGCTTGCAAGACTTGACTTCTCTACCATCTTGTTTTGTAGAGAAAGATCGGTCATGATACCATTCCGCTTAAACGGTATGAGCCTCATAGCATGCCAGGAAGATAGGATATTACTCTTGGTAAAGGCTTGGAGACGAGCTCTCTGCAGTATAGAATAGAAGTCGCCTTTATGCAACTTCGAATGGGAACCACGAGCTCGCGTCTTGGCCTCCAACTCTTGCTTATAATAAGTACTCAGTGGAGAAAACAAGCCTAGATCTAAAGGTTGGAGGATATGAGTAGAGTGAGGTGGTAGACAGAGAAGGTGAATATTGTTGTGAAGAGCAAACTCAATGAACTGGAAGTTCTCAAAATGGGAATTGTGCCCATCAAGGATCAAGATTCAATGTTGTTGAATTCCCTTCGCTGGCCTTATCTTAGGTTCAAACATTTGAACCATACCACTCATAGGTGATTTGATAGTTGCTATAACCAGTTGGTGAGTGTGCGAAAAAGGCTTCCTCCTTCTCCGCGAATTCACTCACACTATGGTGTCCCATAAGGTGTGATCACGCAGGATATATAATAAGGGGTGGTAAGGCAAAACCTCTTCCAGAGATAGCCACGATATCCGTAACCCAACTCGGATTGCCATCCTGAATTACCTTTGGATTTCGCCGCGATGCTCTGCAAATTACTTGACTACCGGTACCAAGTCCAAGAGCGAATCATGCAAGGATGGAAGATCTGTAGCTAAGGCTCTTTGCTTTGCAAGCACTTTGCCAACCTTGGATTGTATAATTGGGTGCCTTAGTAAGAATCTGTGGAGCCAGTTCTCTCATACTTGATATTTCTTTCCATGGTCCTTTAAAATGCAACGTAACATTTGGAATACGTGATTACGGCGTAGGGGATACCATAGTCATCCCATTTCTCAATCTACTTCACTAGAGCATTCTCAGCATCATTGTTGAGTAATTATTGAGTGGGATGTGAGTGAATGGCAGGCACTGTGCGTTGGTTATACCGATTGTTCAGAGTCGTATAAGGAACTACATATTCTAGACTTGTTTTCTGAATTGAAAGTCACGGAGTCGATCTTAGTGCCTCACAAGCATTGTCTATTTTCTCCTCCTGATTGGCTTTCTAGAGTGGCATTGTAGAATCGAAACGAGCTGAGGGTAGCGAAGTTATGGTGGTAGGTAATTGTGCGTCCAGTGAGGTAAGTGGGATGATGTGAGTACTGAAAGCAAAAATAATAGCTTGACTTATACAAGTCATATCTCCTTCCTACAACTTGGAAAATAGTATTTTATATTCTCCTGCATACCACTATGCTAAAAGCTAGTCTATAAAAATAGTCACTCTATCATAGTTACCTACATTGGCTACTTGTACTAAATGTCTACCAAATTGAATTTTAAGTTTAAAACACTCAAATTTGCAATTATTATTACTTTTGTAAGATTCTATAATGGTATAAACTATATCACTAAAAGATGAACCAAATAGGAAAAATAGTGGTTGAATTATTAATGTTTTTATTTGAATGTTAGAAAAAATGTAGGTGATCCATAGCTAGGTTTTGATCCATAGCACTGCAAAATAGGTTAGGAGGTTTTGGGTTGAAATCAAGTGGTGAGGGAGGGGTACAGGGGTGCTGGCGGGGGAGGAGAGGGCTGATTATGGTGCGGTGCGGTGCGGGGTGCGCAAGATTGGCCTTCAGGAGCCAGGAGCAGCTGTGGCCATTACTGTTACAGAGGAAGTTGGGCTGTGTCGTTAAAGAGTGAAGCTTAAGCGAGGGGCAAGATTTGGTGTGTCGTGGCAGTGGCCACACAAAAAGGCGAAGTTTTGTACACCTAAAAAGGGCAAGAATTTCCAGCAGGAGGAAAATAGAGGGTGCAGAGCGTTTAAGCGATGTGTGGAGTAACTAGCATATTTATACAGGAATGGCAACCCATATAAGCCGATGAAATATAGGAAAACAAATGTAGAAAAGATAAGTGAGAACATAGTTTAACCATGAAATCCTGCCTATAAAATCCCTAACAATATGAATAATAGTGTGATGGTGTGAACGGAATATTAGGCAAGATTAAGAGATAATATGACCAATATTGATACTAAGTATGCATAAATCAAGGATATAATCCCCAACACTAGATAAGAAATAAATATATGGAAATCACAAATATTATCCACTAATAATAAGGAAATGCCGTGATATATGCTCTAGCTGTAGTAATGTAAATAGTCTACAGGTGAAACTGAAACACACACTAAGTATAGGAATATACGACATTAATCAGGAAATATGGAAGGAAAATATGCTGAAAGTTCAAAAGCTTCTTCTTCTCCCGTAGTTATCGGCGTAGTGTCCATGTTTTACACAATAGGAACACTCATTGACTCTCCTGCGCCGATCCTTGTCAGCATGGAATACTTTTGGGTGCTGATAGGTGTTCTTGGAGAGCCGTGGTTGATTTCGCTGGGTGTTATTCTGGGGGCTCTTGGAAGCTTGTTGGGAAACTGCATTACAGGTTGCCTTTCCTTGACGATTTCCATAGAGTCCTGTAGAGTGGGCAATTGCATCTCGCTTTTCCGCTATCTCCACTAGCTAGTCAAAGTTGGTATCTGAAGAGATGTGTGGTTTCACTTCTCGCTTCAGCTTGATATCCACTGCATCTAGGAGTCTCTGCTACGCAGATTAGTCCGAAATTGTAATATGGGGAAAATGTCTCTTAAGGTTACAATCCAGATTTCAGTATTGGTAATATGTACTGTTTTTCCGCCGGTAGTTTGGTTGACTTGTAGCCACTGTTCATAGATGGTATCACTGGATGTGAAAGGAAGGAAGTAGACACAAATTTGTGTTAGAGTCCAGCAACTAAGTCATCTCCTTGGGAAGCTTCAAACTGGGTGAATTGATTGTGAGCTTTCTCTCTGCAATAGGCTCCATAGTATTGCAGGGCTTCAAGGATATCATCATTTATGCCAAAGCTGGCGATATATTGTTAAACTGTGTTGAACCATGAGTTGATCCACAATCGGTCATGAACCTTTCCTTCTCCTGTAAATCTAAATGGTGCAGGACATTTAGGACGATTATTTCCCTCACGGGTGATGATCATGGCCATGGGGGCAAGGCTTGGATTGCTTGGTGAACTTGATGGACTAGGTAGCTTTGGGGGACTAGGTAAATCATCTGGTGCAGGGCTTGGTTCTCAGGGTTCCCTTAGTAGAATAATGTGGTAGGTGGCGAAGGTGGGGGTGCTGGTCCTAGAGTGTCCTCTGGACCAGAATCTGATTCTCATTGTGAGCTTGAGTCCTTCTTGGAATGGACATCTTGGTTGAGCTGTTCTTGGACTTGTTCTTGGACCTTGGCTTGGTCTTGGTGTTGGTCTTGGATAGGGCTTGATGTGGAGCTTGGGCTTGGGCTTGGTCCTCTTGTTCGCTGGTGCTGCTATGTGATAACGATAGTTCTGAATCCTCAGATGGAGGTACAGGTGGGGGTACAGGCAGCAGACTTTTGGGTCCAGGGGAGGATCACACCCACCCTCTAGTGAAGTGCCTTACAGTATCTCTTGGAAGCGAAATCGTTGCTAGCTAGTGTGAGCTGGTCTTGCCTGGAGTCCACTCAAGGACTTCAAGGAAACAGGGAGGTGTACTAGTACTGCAGGGTCAAAATAGGCGAAGGGTGGTCAGTCCTCTGCCCAAGATCAAAGGTATACTTGAGTCTAGGTCAAAAGATGTAACCTACTACCAAGTATCTCGAGAATCGCAAAGGGACTCTGAGGATAGTAGAAGGACTGGGGGAGAACGGTCGATGGATAGGTCTTCAATAGACAAGGTAAAAGGTATGGAACTAATCGAGTTACTGTTCAACTTGTAGTATTAAAGATGATAGTCCTGTAAGGCTTGAGAGTCCGAATCCTTAAGTCACTGCAGGCTGTTTAAATACAAAAGATTATAGCTAGGAAAACTAAACAAAAGGTCTAACATCCTATCCAAAAACATGCTAACATAGGTAGCATAACTAGGTAACCATATTCCGAAAACAGAGGGTTAAAAGCCACAGGGTAGAGCTAATAAACCAAGTAATGGAATCCAAATAAGAAGGAACAAGGGATCGCTAAAACTATACAAATCCTGTAGCTATAGCAGGAGGATACCAATACCCAAATGGGTAGAAGCAAGGAGGGGTAGTGATAAGCGAAACAAGGAAAGAATAACCAGTTAGGAAGTCATAACCAAGTAGAAGGGACAACCTAATAGTAGTGGATATCAGGTATTAACCCAAATATGGACTTACCAACATCAAGTCAGTAGTAATAGTAGAAACATAGTAGGATTCCGTTACAATTTAAGTGGCCTTTCTTTTGCTCCATTACCGAACACTGATAACCCAAGCATGTAGACCTCTACTTTCAACTGTAGATAAAGTAATAGAGATTTTACATGAAATTGCCATACTTGCCATTTGTTTTTTAGTCGATATGCAAGGAGGAAGCGGATTGATTCATATTCAAAGACCTGGGTGAAAGTATTTTCAAAGTCAAAACCTGGTACTTGTGAGACTCCATTGGCAACCGCCCTAGTATGGGAGCGCTCTAATATACAATCAGCATTTCGCCATGTCTCAATGAGTCATTTACTGTCTCTAACCTCGCATCCTACAGGTTTACCTATTTTATCGAAAGTACCACCATTCACAAGCGCCTTGAATTGATTACCTATTTTTCAGTTTCATAGTTCCTTAATTGAGCCATACAATGTTTGAGTCTACATTTTGAGATCCTCATCAGATAGTGCAGTGATATTTGTGGCCAAGTATTATTATTGGGGAATGGATATGTCATATCTGGTCTGTATCTGAGGAGGACTTTCCTCCTGTACTTAGTGTTCAGGAGATTCCAGAGATTCTTCTAGAGTTTGGGGATTGCAATTATCTTCAGGATGTTCAGGCAGAAGAGGTGGAAGTACTTCGATGGTTGGTTTGTCAATTACTTCTGATCGTATAGTTTCTTAGGGTGCTGGTACTCTCTGGTACGAAGGTGGATAGACTATTGCAAATATCACAGAGGTGGGTGCAGGTTCCTAGGGATTAAGCGTTATTATTGACTTGGTTTTCCAGTGGAGATGATGCATTTCTGAAATCTAGTGTAATAATACTATGTATATATAGTATATCTTGCTGTAGGAACAATATGCAACTAGGGATCCTTCTCTGGCCAGGTGCTGTAACTATGTTGCGGGTTTTCAGGTCACCTCCGGAAGTTAGATAAAGCATTTGGTCCGGTATAGTATTAGGTGGTTTACAAGCGGGGTCTTGTTGTAGAGAGATCGAAAGGGGGTTAGATATTCTATGGATCAGTTATGGACGAGGATCTGTAGGTATTCAGCTGTTGTCACTTATTTGACCCATAAACAGTGGGTAAGACTGGATACTAAAGACAGTGTAGATGTGATGATAGTTCTATTGTACCCTTTTGGGAGCCTATTAGATTCATGTGTGTAAGGAGGTATTTTCTCATGTATAATACCGAGTTTCCCAAACATGCTGGTCAAATCTTTGTTGACATATTCACCTTCATTATCTCCCCCGAATTGTTTAATAGTAGTGTTGTCCTAGGTGTGCCTTTGTTTGATGAATTGGTTAAATAATTTAACAGTATCAGATTTGACCTTAAGAGGATAAACCCTCGTGTAATATGTAAAATCATCAATAAAGGTGACATAGTACAAGAAGAATTCGAAGGAGGAGGTGGGGAATATTCGATTAAATTGAGAGTGGATGAACTCATAGTGATTTTCACATCTTTTGTCTATAGGTGCAATTATTCCTTTTGTTCATTTGGACATAATGAGGTTTTCACACTGCCAATCATTTGGAACTCAAGGATCAGTTGGATTGACTCAGTAGTTGGTACTTTTGAGATAAGATAGTGAGAGATGTTTGAAGACTTTATGCCACTGTTGGTAAGTTATCTTGTTCGCCATAAGTTTGTCTTCTTGCACAAGATAATCCTGACTGTTACGCTTTCTCCAAATTACTTCTCTTTAGTTCTGCCTGTATATAAACATATCTGCCCTTTACTACGCAAAGAAACATATTCCCCTAAGTAACAATAGGGCGCTTTGACAACAAGTTACTATAACTCAACTTCAGAATCCAGAAAACATGTTTAAAGAATAGAGGTGCTACATGACCATTTGAGGTTTTGGCCATGAGCTTGATAGTTCATGGGCAACATGATTTTGTTTCTGAATTAGTGCCTAACATACAAGTTCCAGTACTTGGTTCGAAGTCTAGAAGCAGGTTTAATTTGCTTGTCAAATCAGAGTGTGCGCCAGTATCGATTGCCCAGTTCTTTAGGTGAGGAGTCTTTTGAGTATAATGGAGGAATGTTGATGTACTCACCAGGTAAGATATTTGTTCTTTGCCGATCTTGGCGGAACTAACAGCTGTGTTTTCCTTCTTCTTCTTCTTCTTGTAGCCCTTGAGTCATTACACTTATTCCAGGTAGGACCCTCAGTGCAAGCAGTGGGGTCATCCTTCTTGCAGCAGGTACCTTGTTTAATGGTGGTAGCTGGTCTCCGCCTTGGTTCCCTATCTATTCTAGCGAGAAGATCACTTTTATAAGCATTGTTATTCTTAGGGCTAAACTGGGGTCTTATGTCTAATAACATATTGTAGACATGATTGTAGGTAAGATCCACTTTTGTTTGTATATTGTCGCAGATGTTACTCATCGACTAGGGAAGGGAGCAGAGACAGAGTCTTGCTTTGGCTTCAGGTGACTTAAATACAAATTTGAACACAAATGGTAGAGAATATTAGTCATCAGAAGAGGAGGTGGGATAGTGTTGCATTAGATTCCAGAGGGTGTTCTACTTGTTGATATCCTCTGCCATAGGTGCTTAGATATTGAACTTGCTATCAAAGACAGGGTTTTCATTGTTCACAGAGAGAGGTGGTATTTTCTCACGGAAATTTATCTTGCAACGCTTTCCAGATTGCCAGAAGTGTTTTTTTGGGTGGCCAATAAAGTAAGCCATAGAGGGTCTAATGTTTTAATGAAGTAGGCCAATGACTATTGATATCGATAGCAAAATTCACCTATTCTCTCTTAGTTATTATTTCCCTATTCATCCTCTTCTGTATCAGGCTATTAGCCTTTTCCGTTAGTATTTCCTAGCAAATATATAAATAAGTACACATTCCACGATATATCTCCAGGTCCGGTAGTTATCAGGGCCAGCAAGCTTTAGGATGAATGTCAATTTGTAACTGGGTGCCCAACTATGTTTGTAGTTGTTATTATAATATCAGAGGTTTGGTGTATGAATATCTGAAGGAGGAGGAGAAGAAACTGTTTTCAGCTGTGGCCATTGTTGTTTGGTAAAGGCAAAATGACCTACATTGTTAACTACAAGTACTTTGCGTTGCACTTGAGAGTGGTTAGGTTTGGAAAAATGCACTTCTGGAATAATCAGTTGTAAGGAATCTTAAAACTCAGATTTGAGCAAGTAGGACCAAGACCTTTTCGTATCAATTTCACAAGCATGTTACCCTAATAACAAATAGTTTCATGAAGAGATGTTTCACTTCAAATGATGTTTCATTTCAAATAATATTTCATTTGGAAATATAGTTCATTAGGAAGGATATTTCAATTTGAGGATAATGCTTCAATTTAAAAAAAAGATAATTTTCGATTAGAGTCGTTACTTTCGTTTCAGTAGGTATTAGATTCGTGGAAAATGAGGATAGCTTGTAAGTGTAGCTCATATGGCCATGGATGGATTGGGCTCTTAATAGGTTTGTATTATATATATTGGCAAAACCTCATAGCATGTGTACGAAATTATGACACAGTATTAAGAGTATACTATGTCCACAAAGGTAGAAGGAGTTTGTAGTATGAAGGTAGATTGGTGGTTTGTTTTGTGCTCAATGGACTAAATGAAGTAGGCATTTTTCCTGTTTGTTTTTGATTATCGCATATATTCGCTATTAACATACAGGAACCTGCATGCAGCTCTTAGTATGCTATAAATGCAAGTTTAATTCCTAGCCTGCAAAACAAAAGATATAACTGTACAAGTTCTCACCTAGTTATAGCAATACCATCACCGTTTCCAAAAATGGAGTTTAATTAAAAAGTATTCTTCAAAATGAAATCAAATAAAATAATAACCTCCAGTAAATACATAAGCAGAAAAGAAAAGCCTCTCAAATGGGTCATAGCTACAGGAAGAGGAGGCAACCGTCGTGATCACCAATATCAGTGTAGGCGGGACATTTGTGCCAGTTGCGCCGATGTATTAGACAATAGCGGGTATCATTTCCAGGTTGACCCAAACTGACCAGCCATGGCCCATTGAGGACAGCTTCAGAAGGTAAAACTGGTCTTCATGGGAATTGGAGGTGCATTAGGGATTTGCTTTCATAGAGGTTTCATGCCCTGAGTCACAGGAAAGGCAAGTGAGAGAGCGGTTGGCATTGCTTTATGAGTGTTGCACTGCAAGGTAGCTCATGCCAGCAGGCCTCTACTATATGCTGCCAGCTATAAAGCAATCAAGTGCTATAATTCAGGAGGTCAGAGGGAAGGCTGGTACTGGTAGTAAGGGGAGGGATGGGACACTAGTGTCCAATCAGGGAGGATGTTTTTTCTACAGTCTTCTTTAATTAGTTTGTAGGACACGGTACCCAGAATTGGAGGAGGGGGGTCATGGACTGTGCCTGCTAGGAGGCGAGAAGTTATCTGTCAGACTTTATAACCATCTTGTTTTACCTTTACCAAGAGGGTGCATATCACATTGATCAGGAGTTGGGAGTGGAAGGCGGGTACAGGCCTGTGTTGGTCAGAGAGGATGAGGATATAGTTGGCCTTGATGCCACCAAGGAGCAGGTGGGAGGAGTCCTCTCCCCTGAAATTGGTGAAAGATGAATACAAGGGAGGCAGGCGGACTGTAGCCAGCGTAATCTAAGGATCGGAGAAGGCAACCTGTACTGTGGACATCTGGCGGCGAATGGGAGCAGTGAGTTCTGTTGGGCTAGGAATTCATAAAAGGCCAGGATGTATACACAAGTCGATGAGAACCAGATAGTGACCCACCCTTAGACCTGCCTCCCAAAGATTGCCATTTTCCCCATTATGACGGCATAGGGGATAAGGAGGGCAGCACTATATGAGATGGTGGGTAGGAGCAGACCTATAGGCAGCCTGCGGTTGAGCTAGGGGACCATGCGGATACCCGGAGGCGAGACTTGCCTTATCAAACAAAACGACCTTTTGGTAAGGACTAGCCTGTTGAGGAAGTGAGCGTAGGTTTCCAATACGTGACAAAACCAGTATCCAAGCTATGGGACTAAAGAAAAAGTGTGGAAAAGACTCCCATTTATAGAATCAGGTGCCAGTGTAGTGGGAGAGTGGTGCCGTGGAGTAAGCCTAGGCTTGAGTTCAGTTTTGTGGATCGAGAAGGACACAACGATGGGGTCGCCTTTATGCAAAGGCGATTAGGGTTGTGTTGAAGAGGTTTCCTGTTCCTCAGGTATAACCCAAACCCAATAGTTACAGTCAAATCATTTTTATAGGAAAATACAATCCCCTTAGGGATGGACAAGAGTAGGGAAGTTACTTAAATTAAAAATAACAAAGCATAGATAGGAGAACCTTGGGGGTCAGCCACTTGAAGAGGTAAGAAAATTATAGGCGAGTCTGGAAATATCATGGGGCATTTGCGATCACTCAAAATGGAACGAACCCTACGTGCCCCAGCCAGATATTTGGTTTACAATATTTTTCTATAAAGCTGAATTTTCTGGAGGTATTTGCTTAGCAAGTTTAGCTGTTGTGCTAACATATGGTATATCGGGTCCTGTGGCACTACTTCAGAGGGTATTAAATCAGTGCTGTGATCAAAGGTTCTTTTTCACGGTAGTTTTTCTGCTGACTCTGGTGCAAAGACCCTTTTCAACTCATGGTATTCGATAGGCATTTGCCAGAGCTCGGTTGCATCTGGGAGTATAGGGGATGCACCTTCAATTCTTCCACAATACTGAGCCTCAGAGTCATAGGCAATAGTTTAGTCCCATTCAAATGTTTGGTCTATGCTTTTAACATTAACATGACTCTGATATGTTTCCTCTTTATATCGCTATTTTTGCGCATCCTTGATGTAGCTTCTTAGATGTTCTAGATTCCACCAGCGGAAATGGAAGATATAGTCATATTTGCCGGCATTGGTAATTTCGCATGAAATATGAGATCCAAGGGCATTTCTTCCGATTTCTAATAGGATAGGATATGTATAGTGTTTTCCCCTATTTGATGCGGTTGTTCCTTCAAACCATAAAAGTCCTAGTTGTGTCTACGTGTTTGGTATGGCTTGCGATGTTTGTTACCAGTTCTTGGTTGATTAGGAAAATATTAGATCCAGAGTCAAATAGCACCGGAATCTGAATCCGTTCTCAATTAGCTTCACTGGTAGCCCAGCGTTCTGTGTATGATTTATATGGTAGGTCTGGTGTTTCGGTTTTGTTTCTTTTTTATGGCCACGTGGAGCCAGTTCAGGTCTCTGTGTCATATTGTCGTTGTTATAGTAGCTAGGGTGTGTGTTACTATACCTAGTTAGTAGCGGCTATTGTAGCCTACTCAAACTAAGTTAAATTTTGTCTTTAGTGTACTAGGCAGCCCACTACCAGAGCTCTTTACCCCTACCCGAAAGGTTGCCATACACCTGCCATTTGCCCTGTCATCTGCTTTTGCCTAACGGGAATCAAACTCGTGTTATTAGGTGATCTGCAGCTTTCTTGTACACGTGAGTTTCTTCACGCATTGCCTCGATTAATACTTGAGTCTACGATGCCCATTCAGTCTCCAAAGCTGTACTCCATTTTTGGAACAGATATACCCAGCACTATTTAGTGTGTGAACCAGGTAGCCATGGTTTCTTATTCTCTTCAATCTTCATTTTCCTTGATATCAGGACACCAGTTCCGTTTGTTCAACTATTGTGTTCTCCTGCTGACCTCTTAGATATTTTCCTTCCTGGAATGTTTTTTACATGATTCAGGCTAGACCGATTATCCTTTGTCGTTCTTAATAAGTCCCTTGTCAGCTCTGGGGTGTCCACTCTGCCTTTGATCTCTGGTATGGATTAGTTCTTTATAAGCACTTTGGTTTAATTGACCATCTTGTGTACAGAGGTCTGATATACCCTAAATCCGGCACTCAACTTTCTTCTTTTTAAGTTACAGGTTAGTGGAGTTAGTCCCAGAATACCAGGAGCCGCTATCCAAGTTAATCACTTCTTGCTCGGTTGTCATCCTTAAGTTCGCCTTACTCCTGTAGGTCTAGTGTGCCTTTCGTAATTCTCACTTAGCTTTTAGTTTCCCAAAGAGAAGCGCACAATACCTCCTAGTAGGACTTCGCAGAGGTCGTGCCACCATGTAGATTTTCTTTTCGGTAAGTGCTTCCTAACTCAGTAGCTGGTCGCTGTTGCTGCCAGTGTCTGCAGACCTATTTGGGGTTTCATCCATGTTATCTAGTTGCCAAATTCTGAACTGGATAACTTGATTGACCCTTATTGTGGCTGCCGTTTGACCTGTTGGTACTGTTGTTGCAAGAGGACATTGATATAGTGATTAGAAATTTACCTGGTTTTATCATATAACTCATAATAGAGCCTGAATCCTACTGCACATCCAAGTATAGTTGGACAAAGTGCAATAGGTGAATTGATATGCTTTCTTTTGCTCTTCAACTTAGTTCTTAGGGATTCCTTCATTAGATATCATCCAATTGGTTTGCTCAACATTTCATATATCATTGTCTTTTTCCATTTTTCAGCTTGTTTTTCCAATTTTAAGGATGCCTTTTAGGCTGCATTATATGTTTTTCCCTTTTAATTTCCAAAGGTGTTCTGCTGAACTTGACTTCCTAGTCGTGTTTTCTTTTCTGGGAGTCACCTTGTACCAGGTCATTTTTTCTGTATAGACGCTGTTGTTAAAGGAACTATTCTTCCGCCTTGGTAACCCACCCTACTGCCTTGATCCATATGATGTTCAAATTATGTTTCACTTGTGAAGGCGTACGTATGGCTTCAATAAGTATTTGCCACAGAAAAAGGAGTTTCCAGGTGATAGCCGAAACTTCTGCTTGGATGTTATTGTTTTCCAGGGTATGGAGATATTTTTCTCTATGTCCTATATACTTGACCTTTGCAATTTCGGCTATGGCCTTTAGGGCCTTATCAAGTACGTTGATGGTTCTGTAACTTCGGCTGTATTAGTAATCAAAAAATCATTTCCCTCATGTTTTGGGAAACCGAGATCTCTGGTACTTTTTACCTATATGTTACTGCAAAATGAGACACCTCAGTTCCCTTCATTTTTCCTAAAGCATACTTGATGCTTGCTTCATCAACACCCTATTACCACGTGTTTGTTTAAAAGTAGTCCTTAAAGTTTAGTAACCATACTCGTATAACCTGAGTGCACTTATTCTAAAACTTGAACTGTGGAGCCGCTAGCAGTCGGTTAGTTCTGGCTAGTGTTTGCCCCAGTAGCTCTACCTATGCCTGTGTTTTGCAATCGACCTTTCCACCTGGTATAGATCTTCATAATTTCTCACAGCCTTGACGAGAGGTGCCACCGCCATCTTCTAAGCCGGGGTTAACCTATTCAGGGTTCAGAGCATTCACTGGTGCTGGTGGTGGTGGTCCTTTTCCACTATTGTTGTTCCTTCTCCACAATCTATTCCTTCTTCCTAGTCTCGCCAGTGAATCAATAAGATGTCTTGCATTCTATAAGCTGTAGTCCATTTATAAAGACCCAGGGTTTCCACTGGCTGTCGTTCCACTGTTTCCCAGACAATACGGGGGTTTCTGGCCACATGTACTTCTGTTTCTCTGCCACTTATTCACGCCAATATAGGACTTATTTGCTCGGAGGCTGCATTTTGCCTAATGTCATTATCTTCTCTCAGAATGTATTCTTGTTCTAATAGCTAGTGGAGTTTGCTTTGCGCAACTCTGGTACACACATGTTCTTCCTGCGCAGCAAGCTCCCTTTACAAATTTATATTTATTTGGCGGGCTTGGGTTTGTTGCAATTGGCTATCCAGGTTATGAGATTCCTGCCATATTGGACCAATGTTACCGTGAAATGCAGTACTTACTGTTTTGTAGTGCGTAAGCTGTTATTCTTTAACTGTTAACTTAGCCTCCAGGTTGTTTGGGGTTGATGTTTGTAGAGTAATTGTCAGTACTGCCAGTATCTTTAACACGGTATGGACCTGTTGTAGCTCAGCCCATATGATTTCTCCACCCAGTACAATTCATTGTTCATATTGCTGAAGTTGGTCTGCCTGAACCTGTACTTGACTAGACTGTTAATGGTATACTAGATGAGCATTGACAACCAATTCTCCTAGTGTTTTGTCAAAAAGGCTGGTGGCTTGTGCAATGTGTTTTGTCAAATTTTTCAAAGGCTGGATTTCTTCTGTCCAAAATACTTGAGGTACAGGAGCAAGTGCCAGGGGCTGACCTTCTCACTCCAATGGACTGAGAGAGGTAGTGGACAGCAAAAGGTAGTGTAGAGTGTGTATATGCATGGTCGCTTACTTCAAGGGAAAAGTCTTCTGTATCAGACCGGGTGTTCTACCTATCCACAATCAATAGTTGAAAGTACCTTGTTGAGGACGGTATTTTGTCTTTTCCTAATTCACACCTCTAGGATGTAAAGGATATGTTTGACGCAAAAGATGTCGAGGTTGCACTTTCCTCAGTGTCATATTCAAGGTTTGTGTGACAGCCGAATGATGCCTGTGTCGTGCTTTATAGATTTCCGAGTGGTCCCAGGGATTTGGGACTAGTTCAGGATTCGTCAACCAGGAGGGTTCGTAGGGGTTCGGTAGAAACTCGATCTCTGGAAGGTGGTCGTATAGGATAGTTTCATATCAGGACATAATCGTTACTAGACGTGGTTCTAGAGGGCCATGGTTTAGGAGGATGGAGTCTTCTATGAGCTT
>QFET01025487.1:0-13994 GCA_003316355.1 Tuber calosporum | reverse complement strand
ACTGAGTTGTCTAAATAGGCGCTACCTATAGCCAACCGTTCAGAGATCCCCTTAGCCGTTTTAAGACGGAATGCCTCTTAGAGTCCTGTAACGTCCCTCAGTAATGGTATAGCGCCTGGGCTAGGGTTGTGTAAGTAGTAGAGTTTTATCCAGACAAACTTCCCTTTATCCTCGACCCTCAGATAGCTATTCCGGGGGACCCCCATACCTCCCATAGGGATTATAGGCACCTAGAGTACCCTTGGAAGGCCATCTGATGTCAATATTAACAACTTGCCCGGGTTGGCAGTCGCCCACCCCTATATATATCCTGCGAACAGCATCTGGTCGGAAGGACGGCAGTGACGTATACGGGGTTACGCTGCCACATTTGACTTCTCAGTTTTGTTAGGCTTTTACCAACTGTCACCCTTTCCCACCCGTCGCAAGGGCCGAACGTGGGAGCCGCAAGGGGGTGTTGGATGCGCCAAAATCACTCCAACCACCTTGGGGTACTTGTAGTAGAATTTCGCGTTTCGCGTAATGTTAGAGGAGGGTAACTTGAGATCCACGATTTCACCCGCGATCCGCAAGGTAGGGTAACAGGGCCCTCTCACGATGCAAATCGCTGCAGATGTCCGTGTAACGCCCCTTTGGGTCCACAGAAGGTTTCGCGTAACTGACCTATATGTTACACGCGATTCCACGAGCTAGAAACACCTGGTTACACGAATGTAGCACACCCGACGGCGTCTACACTGCTTACCATGTTTTGCTAGGGCCTCCCAGTTACCCTGCCTAAGTGGTTACCCGGCCTAACTGAGGAGATGGGTTACCCTATCTAAAGTGTTACCCTGCCTAACCATGCTTCCGGGTTACCCTACCAAGAGGGTTACCCTGCCTGACTGTAGCTCTGGGTTACTCTGTCTAGCTGGGTTACCCTACCTAAGTGTGCACCAACGTTACCCGGCCTTGCTGGGTTACCCTATCTAACTAGGTACCTAAATACCCTTTCTTAATGAAAGGTACTTATGGTTGCTATGTCACTTTGCAGGTGTCTGGTACCGTTCCTGTCCACGTCCTAGTAGGACCACTAGCTGGGCTGAGGTTCGGTAAGCTATACCAACTGATGTAGGGGTCGTTACAGTCTTTATGGACTTAAGCAATCTGCGAATGAATGGTATGCTCTCTTCGCAAAATTATTAACTGCCAAAGGATTTACAACATCAGCCCTCGACCCATGCATGTTGGTCCATATTAAACACGACCTCTACGTTCCTGTTTATGTCGATGACATTGCCATACAGGCAGGCGAGTCCCCCCACGCCACATCTCTGATAAAAGACCTGAAAAAGGCATCTGAGATCACTGACCTAGGGGAAGCTAACTTCCTATTCGGCTTGCTCATAACGTATACACCAGACGGCATACATCTTACCCAGCAAAAATACATCTAGTCAGTCCTCCAATGATATGGCAAGGAAAACAAACGTTCCGTTTCTACCCCTTTACCAAGGGGCGTTCAACTTATGAAAGGGACCGTAGACATACGGATACCAGACCCCTCCGTTGACCAATTGGTTATTGGATCACTTATGCACCACACCTCTGGCACAAGACCCAACCTCTCATATACGATTTCATTTCTTTCTCAATTTTCATCTTGCACATCTGAAGCACACTTAAGTGCCGGTAAACACGTCCTTCGTTACCTTGCTGGAACGTAAAATATAGGATTGTTCTACCCGTACCCAACCAACACAACTCCCGCTATCGATGTCTATGCTGATGCAGACTTTGCCGCTTACCTTGAAACCCACCGCTCCTTCTCAGGATACATTGTTATCTTAAATGGTTCATGTATCGCCTGGCGATACAAGAAACAGGCGTCCGTCACTACTTCTACTACCGTAGCGGAATACGTTGCTATATCACTGGCTACGCGACAAATCCAATGCTTCCAAAAAGGCCTCAACGATATATGACTAAGTTTACCGATTGCCTTACACGCAGATAATATCGGCGCTAATTTTGTTGCGACAAACCATGAACACAATGAACTTTCCAAACACATTGATGATCACTTTCTCAAAATACGAGAAGAACTCGACGGCGGTTCGTTGACTTTACTAAAGTTGAGTCGTCAGAAAACCTTGCCGATATCTGCACCAAAATCTTAACCAAACCACCACATACACAGTTAATGGGACTTCTGGGCTGTAGATAATGAGGGGAAGTGTTGACATTTCTTATTCGTTTTTGTATGAATATTTCCTTGAACATATGGTATATTCTCTTACTTAATTAGTGTTTCGGCAATACCCGTTTCACCACATACATTACTACAGCTAGGACATACTGTGCGTTGATTTCTGTTATATTTCATTATTATGAAAAGGATTCTTATTTATATTTCTTCATCTGTGATTCGGGTTATTTCGCTTGCTTATCACATATTTTAACAGTTATTGTTCCATCCTTTATATCTTATCATCCACGACGAAACCCCTCATACCACTTTAGTTTTATATATAAACTCTTGGGATTTTCTTGGTAGGTTTTTAGGGTCAAATAGGTTCGCACATATGTTTTTCCTACTGACGTTACGGTAAAACACGTTCGTACTTATATTTTTACCTTTTTATATTCTTTTAGATAACGGGAGGGTGCACTCTTGTATATATAGGGGCTACCGCCCACTTTTCTCGCTTAGAAGAATAAGGAACAGACTACCTACCAATCTACCTTAATAAATCTACCTCTCCTCATCAAGGCGTGCCTGCAATACTCGCTTAGTATTACATTAGTATATTTCGATAGATATAAGATCGTGCCCATACACATTTGAACAATTAATCTGACCCATAACTAGGTATTGACCCATAATACCCCAGATTACGTTAATCCATAATACCCCAGATTACGTTAATCATAAAAATTAAAAATCAAAACCTAGTATTGATAACATTACTATCATGTGAGACACAAGAGTCTTCCTAGTCCCTCTCCATCAAGGGTTTCCAAAATCCAGCATCCAAGTTTACTTGCTCTGGAGACTCCCTGTATATGTGGGTCTTGGGTCTGTATCTGATCTCGATATATCCTGTAAGAATAGAAAACTCATCCTGTGGACAGTTATCTGTCCACTATTCCTGCACATGGTTCATAGCATTCTCCAATCACTCAAAAGCCTCCCCGCTGTTCTCTGAATCTCTATAACCATTCCACTTAATAAAGAAACGGTCTTGTCCATACTGCTGGTTGTAAGCCAACACTTGTTTTACTTCCCTTTCCGGTAGCTCTTCAACCAAGATTGCTACTGGTGTTGCTTATACCCTGCCCGGTAACTTATTATCTTTGTTAATCATGTATCTCTTAACTCTAAAGCAATGAAATACGCATTTCTTACTTCGGTATATCCTAGAGTCCATTTTTGTAGTGTAGTTCTCAGTATGGTAATCGTATTCTATGACCTCAAAAGGTCATTGCCATCACTGTTCCAGATTGTTGCTTCCATATTATTCCATAGTGAATACGACTCCCCAGACCAAAAATCGTTCACCCACACCAATGGGTTTGTGGATGGTCCTTCTTCATGGTCCCATCCTGGTACTCTTATATCTCTCTATCATGTCCGATAGATAGGCCTCATTTCGCAATTCCAGGTGTCTATTCAGGAAGTCATCAGAAGCTGGCACCTGGGTGTTCTGACTCTGATAGTTATCAGCCTTGGAAAATCTCATTCAAAAACTTCTCTGGATGCTGAAATGTTCAGGACATTAGAATGTCCTGCTTTCTAGTAGGCTGAAAACACTGGGAGCGCAAGTAACAAGTTGTTCTGGCGCTTGTTAACAATATTCCTTAAGGCAGTCCTAAGTTCCCTGATTTTCTCTCAACCTGGCCATTGGTCTCATGGTGTGCACGTACAGCCTTGATGTACTCTATTCACAAAGACTTCATGCTTTATGCCCTAAGTTTTGTGGTAAAACCTGAGTTAGCATCACTGATAATCCAAAAGGGTAACCTATGTGGAGTGAACCTATAGTGCCACAGGGGGGTGAGTGTAACACCTCCATGTGTATATCAGGCACCAAGAGGAATGCGTCACGATATGGTATAACAATAGTAACACAGACACCAAACTTTCATGCCTTCGGGTAACTATTACTAATGGAGATCTTGATAAGTTGTCTAACAGAGGTCGATTACTATATCGCCAGCTTCGCTAACTCCTAGACTTAAATGCATTAATTTCTTGTTAACAGAAAAGGAGAAACTGCTCTACCACGTATATTTAAAAGTCTGTCTGTTGAAGTCTCCCCTGTCTAACTCCAGAGGGGCAGTCTTAAATACATGACCTCGCTTTTTCCAAAGCTTACGATATCCTTCCATTTCATTTCCAATCAACAGATATAACCAAGGTCAGCTTGTTAAGTACTCCAATAAAACAAAAGCCTCATACACCTAAACGGTTCTCCAACAAAATATATATCATCCCGATACACGATGCAAAACATAAAACATCTTTTGTGTCAGCCTGATATATGAAATCCAATATAAAACAATCTAAGTATCAAACGATAATTGAAACCCCTCATAAAACAAACTAAGGGGCTGTTTGGCAGACCGTAATTTGAAATAAAAGAAATTTGAAAACGTGTTTTGGAGATTTTATTTAGATCAGATTAGAAACTGTCCAATGAGTAGACTTATAAAAAGATTATGCAAGTATATTTTGCATGACATAATCCTCTTTCACCAGTTTTAATTGGTTGGTCCTAAATCTAATCTAAATCTAATCTAAATCTAATCTCCAAAATGCGCTTTCAAATTTCTGTTATTTCAAATCACGGTCAGCCAAACAGCCCCTAAGTATCACACGATACTTAAAACCCATCATAAACCAAACAATCACTTTATTAGCCCTGCTAGTTCTAGTTAGCCTTGTCAGCCTTTACAATAGTAACCAATACCTCTAACACCCCGGAAATAAAACAAGTGTTTCCAAAAACTTAAACCAAAAAACAATTTTCTTAATTACGAATATCAATATCATAACCAACTCTAGATAACCTTACCATCATCTGAGACCCAACAGTTATCATATTCGCTCTCCCAGTAGGTTTTCCAAAATCCATTGTCACATTTTCTTTACCAGCTAACTCTGCATAGACTGGTGTCTTTGGTGTCAATTGGATCCTGATATATCCTGTAATGATAGGAAATTAGTCCCTTGGACAATTATAGTCCACTATTCCTGCACAAGTTTCATAGCGTTTTCCAAAACCTCAACAGGCTCCCAGCTGTAGTAAGGATCTGTATAACCTTTCCACAAAATAAGGAACTGTTCTCGTCCATAGTGCGGTGGTGATCCAACACTTTATCAACTTTCCATTCCCCTACCTCTTCCTCCAGCATGGGCGTTGGTTTCGAATAGGCCCTGCTAGGGAACCTATTATCATTTATTTGCATGAATATCTTGACCGTAGAGCAATGGAATACTCCTTCCTTGCATTGTTAAATCCCAGCGCCCATCATGACTATGTAGTTCATTGTGTAGGAATCGTATTCCAAACCTCGTTTGGTACACGCCATCTGGGTTCCAGCTTCTTGCTTCTACCAGATTCTGTAGCGAATAGGTCTACCCACTGCAACAATGGTTCGCCCACATCAATGGGTTTGTGGAAGGTCATTCTTCTTGCTGCCATCCAGGAACTCCTATACCTCGCTATTTTGACAGATTAAGAGGCTTCATTTCTCAATTCGTGGTATCTGGTTAGGAAGTCATCACAGACAGTTACCTGCGTGTTTCTTACACTGATAGTTGACACCAAAGGGTAGTCCTGTCTATATACTGCATTGTATGGTAACATGTTCAAGATATCAGAATGTGCTGCATTCTGGTAGGCTGCTAACTCGGGCTGTGTAAATAACCAGTTGTTCTGGCACTTGTTAACAACATTCCTTATGGGGGGTATTAAGTTCTCTGAACTTTTCATGATCCTGGACTTTGGTTCCGTGGTGTCCAGGTACGGCCTTGTGGTGTTCGATGCTTAATGACTTCTTGCTTTGGGCCCAAAATCATATAGTAAAAAGTCGGTCAGCATCAATGATAACCGAAGTAGGTAATCCATTAGGAGTGAAGATTGGCTGCAGGAGGAGAGTGATGTTCTCAATCGCATGACTGCTTGAGTATGTAGGAACAAACCAAGTGAATCCAACCACCCTATTCACATCTACTAGTACTGTGTGTTAATTGTTGTTTCCAGACTTCTTGAATAGTGCTGCAAGGTTGATAGTGTAGGAGGTGTAGATCTCGGAGGGTTCTGACATATACAGTGTGTTTTTTCATACAGCTTTTTGCATTCCTTATTCCGTTTGCATAAATCATATCAGCGAACATAGTCTCGAAAATCCTTCGTCATCTGCGTGCAGTAAAGGTATTCTGTAGCATAGCATAGGTGTGTATCTGCGCTGTGGTGTCCACTGTTATGGATATCATCAATAACGATCTCCCTGAGTATCATCCTATTTACTGCCTGTTCCTTCAGTACCTATATGCAATCTTGACCAGCAATGGGTGTTGTATTCATTAGTCCATCGCTGATCCTATTGTGGAATAGCCTACCACCTCTCCTAGTATTGCTAGCGTTAGAAGCTTTCTTGTCCTGGTCATTGTTTCAGTAGGCTTCTACAATCTATCTCCTCCATTGGCTTCTTATCTCTGCCACCACTGCTGCCATAGCCTGTTCATCCTGTACTCGCTCCATGCATGGTACTTCCTGCTACACGTCCTTGTAAAGCTCGTAGAGTGTACACAGGTGGTAAGTTGAGGGTAGGTGGCTGGATGACTGGTATAAGCCTGGGTTGGCTGAGTGGCTTGTTGGAGTAGAGGGGCCGTTTAGACTCCTTTCGTAGTCATTGGTAAGGACTCAGCCGGTCCTGGTATTTCGAACTAATATCTCCTAGTTCTTGGTTCAAATGTCGCCTGATTGTATCCAGGTGCATTACCAGGTGCGGGGGTAGCAAGCTGCTATTCCTTTCTTCTTAAGTGAATACTAGCTCAGGTAAAACTATCTTGTCACAGAGCTTCTCGTCCTCATGGATGGTACAGTGCCGATCATAACCTGAGTTCCAGTCTATGGCCGAATGGTTTCTCGTATCATCCCTCATGTAATGGGTGCGTCTATCTCCCCAATCGTTTCCTTCCCATATATAGCCATCAGAGTTATCCAATGAATGTGTTTCTTCAACTGGAAGTAGTTTCAAGAGCCAGATGTTTGAGGATGTAAAAGATATGTTGTGAGGATTTGAATCTTCTTCATCGGTAGGGTCTTCTGTGTAGTTTGGTTCTTGATCAAATTGCTCATGAAGACAGGAAAGAGTGTCAGCTAAAGAGTTTCCCTTCCCAGGCCTATAACATATATTTGCCTAGTATTTTCCAAAATGGGTTTGCCACCTCTGGTACCTACAACGAGGGTTCTTGGCTATCTTCAGGTACACTGATTCTTGGTGGTCGGTTATGATTGTAAATTCGTGACCTGCACGAATATGATAACTCAAGTTCGATGCATCCATAATTGCAAGTGTGTTCTTGTTGTTAGTTCCATAATACATTGGTAAGTGTGTGGATTTCCTGAGGTGCAATGCTGCTGGCCTAACTGTTTCAGGTGTCTTTCCTAGTCCTACTCAAACTCCTGCCCCTGGGTCAGAGGCATCCATAATTATCCATATCTTTTGTCCAGAGGTGTAGTTGATCGATCTCATCACCTGATTATGTTTGGCAATCGCCTTAACATTCTTGATGGATTGATCATGTGTTGGTGTCCAGAAAAACACCCCTCATCTGGGAAGCTCCGTTTTGGGTGCCGTTGTCATAGCGATATGTGGTAGGAATTGGCTAATGTAGTTTAACAATACTCGAAACTCCTTGAGTTGGTTCTTTTTCTACGATGTATCCAACTCCTCAATCCTGCTGATCTTTTCCGGGGATTCTCTAAGCCCATTGTCATCGATGACGTGGCCCAATACTTGTAATTCCTTTGCTAAGAAGTCAAACTTCTTTCTGCTCACAAAGAACTCCACTTTTTCCACCCTGTCACAGAGCGCTTTAAGGTATTTCAAGTGGTCTGACTCTATATTAGAGAATATGAGAATATCATTGATATAAATAAACTCAAATTCTCCTAGGTATTCTGAGAGTAGATCAGACATGAACCTCATAAATGTTCCTAGTGATATCATGTCACCTTGTAACATAGCTTTACTGAGAAACCTGCAAAGGGTCTTTGGAAAATGATATATATAACATCGTCAGTGTGGACCTGGTTTTGAAGTAGGCATTGGTTAGGTCGATCTTGTTTTTGTATCGTACCTTTGATAATGCATTGAGTAATCTCCTTTTATTCAGAATAGGTTCATCATCCTTCTGAGTGTTGTCATTTCTCGCTATAATGTCTGTGAGACATCTGACCCGGCAATCATGTCTTCTATTTGACAGATACAAACATCGGTGCTACTCCTGGCACATCTGCTCCTGGATGACTCCCTTTGGCTGTGTCTGGTCCAGCAATGCCTAGAGTCGAATCTTGTACTTTTCTGGTAATATGTATGTTAGAATCGTCTTCAATTCCTCTGTATCCTTCAATCTGATTCGGTGGTTGATCTTCCTTAAAGGTGGCAACCTTTCAGGAATCGGATCTGGGTATACCTTTGGGTATTGTACCATTATCTCTGTTGTGCATGTAACGGCTGCTGAATTTATGGCTCTTGTAGGTATGTAAATGACTCAAATCCTATGGTTAGTAAAATGAATTCTTTCCTTTGCACATTCGACTGTTGTTTTGTTGCGCAATATGAATCGCATTTCAATAATAGCATCGTACTTGGCTAAGTTTCCCACCATCATTCTATGGCCAGTAGTCTTCATCTTCCCAATAACTATGCTGACCTTGCATTCTTTGTGGAATTCAGATCGTTACCCTTTTTTTGCCATATGAATGGTCGCGGGTGTTGCCATTTTGGTACATGACATTCCATGTGTATGACAAAGGTTGTGCTCAATAGCCCTTTTCCTCTGGTTCCTTTATGAAATTGGAATCTGGCTTTTTTGCAGTTAATCACGATCGTTCCTTCCAATTCTGTGTATCTCTTATCACTCTAGGTAGTGTGTTATGTGCTGTGAGATTGGTCTAGACTTGTAGGCCGTTGACATAGCCATCATCTTGGCTGCTTGCTTCTTCTACTTTATTTGATGAAGTCTCCTTTTTGGGTCTCTTTCCTTTGCCTTTGTCACTTTTATTGAGACAATCCTTTGTCATATGTCCTTTACCTCCACAGATAAGCATGCTCCCATTTCTCTTTTAGTCTTTGGTTTGCAAGATTCGTTTTTCTTGCATTGAGGTTCGGTGTCCTTCTTGGAGTTCTCTTCCTTGTATCAATCCCTCTGCTTATCCTTTATTTAGGCTCCTTTGTCGTGAAGGATTGCAACAACACTCTGTGCATAGGCTATGATGGTCTGGTTTATTACGCTAGAATCATACCATGTTTCGACATCTCACATTAGCATAGTGTGCTTACATTGGAAGAACCTTGGGATTCAGCTATATTGAGAAATGGTACCTTCTGGTAATCTTGATCTGTACATCAGCTGGTCTGTATCTACCTTTGTGATATACTGCGTCTTCACATTCTTGAGTTGCTCTATCTAGAGGAATTGTTTGTAAAAATCATCCTTCTGCCTGGAGGACTGGAATCGTCCTCTTAACCAATCAATAAGCTGATCTCTTGTTAAGTCTTCATCGTAGTTTTCTTTCACCTGAAAAGCTACTTCCTGAACTCTTCTCACTTTCTTCAGTATCCAACAGTTTCCTGCTGTATCTCTTTATGAGATAACTCCCTGTGCTCTTAGATATAACTGCACTAACTGGTACCAACGAGCATACCCTTCTGGCTGACGGTCTTCTCCTTCACCATTGAACTTCTTTGGTATAGGAACATTGTTGGTAAGCTTCGCAGTAGCTGCTGGTGATGGCACTCTAGCTACTGGAACAGTACTACGTCCTGGATTGAACATGTCATGCGAATCACATAACCTAACGGCCTCTCTTTGCACTCAGAGCTTCTTGGATCCTCCTTGGGTGTTGCTACTAGGTTCTCCTTCAATCTATTTGGCGTAAGAGGGAACTCTCAACAAGTTTTCGCGTACAGTTTGGGTTTTTCATTCGTCAATTCTACTAGCAACTTCTTTCTTTGGTCAAGTGATAACTGTCTTCCTACTTTATCGAGTATGAAGAAGTATGTGGTTCATGATTTGCCTTAGGTACTTTAACTCTATTTCTTATTGGTAAGTACCTGTCGCAGGATCTGCTTAGCCGACCTCGTCAGAAGTCTCATGTTACCTAACCTAGGCCACTTCTTGCAAGCCTGAGGTTTCCAAAAATCTGCCTGCTTCTAATCCAACTGATTATTGTAGTTAAAATATTGTATCGCTTCCCTATGTGTATCAGGCTCCAAGAGGAATACCTCTCTGTTAGGTATAACATTAGTAACTCAGATCCCACATTGTTCAGACTTTAAGTGAGTATTACTACTGGTGATCTCGATAAGTCATTTAATAGCCGTCCCTTCCTAAATCACCAGATTCCCGAACTGGTACACTCTCTTGCTCTGGTTGCATGAGAACAGAAATGAAGTAACCACTGAACCATGTATATGTAATATTAGCACCTGGTAGAAAAATGGATGTTATGGTTGCGACCACATCAAAATACTAAAAGCATCATGCCTGGAAGGTAAAGATAATGATATTCGACCCAAATGACTAAAGTTAAGATTGGTATGCCGGAGGTTCCCCCAAGTCTAGTTCCTCTCTTGAGGATCGTAGGTGTATACAGTAGAGTGCCGATCGTCAGTATTTAAGTAGACATATATAGGCCATCGACACACATGCTTACCATGAACATTCTTGCGCAGCCCTCTCCACTCTGAGCTATCAAAGCCAGGCTCTGTTAGGAATACCTACCCGAGGTTTCTGATCGCTCAGGTAAGGAGAGTCTCATTAATCTGATTGGCTTTCTGCAATGAATCTCAATTATTCTGCAGGAGAGCAAAGCCTTTTCCATCGTGGTCATGTCACTTGCCTACTGTTAAGACTGCATGAGACTCCGTATCTATGTGTAGACTCTGTTGCCCGGAGCCATTTCCAACTATACAAGCTTGGTAGTAAACCTGGTCTACTTGGCCTATCAGTAGTTTTACTTGTGTATACTCAGCTCCACCGGGGAGTGGTAGTATTGTGTTGGCTAAATAGGCACTACCCATAGCCAATAGTTGGTTAACCACCTCAGCCGTGATAAGAGACCATGCCCTCAGAGCCCTGTAATGTCTCACATTTATGGTATGATCCTGTAATATTTGTTGCTTTTAACAGTAGAATTTATCCGAAGGAACTTCCATTCGTTCCTGACTGCCAGATATCCCTCATAACCACTCTGAATCCTCCCATAGGGATATCAGGTATCTAGGGAATCCCATGTGCGCTATCTGATGTCAATACTAGAACTTGCACCTGGTCGGCAGTCGCCTACCCCCTTATATACCCTGCAGACACGATTTCTATGCTGACCCATGGTGACCTATACAGTGTTATTGGACCACCTCTAACAGCCCAGTTTTGTTAGCATTTAACCAAATGTCACACCGCTCCAGCTATCATGGTGGGAGTTTACCAACTCACCACAAATCGCCAATTGGTGGCTTTTAGGATTTTTCGCGTTTCATGTAACATGAGCTAGGGTAACTTGGGATCGGCTATTCTATACGGGATCAGCAAGGTAGGGTAACTTGCCCCCATAATGGCACAAATCGCATCTGAAGTCCCCGTAATGTATATACATCACCAAACTGAATCATGTAACGTCTGTCGTGTATACAGGCGATTTTGCGACCATTTTACATTTGTCTACCTGATCATACGAGGCTTGATAGCTTACGTATTGCATACCAATACTTTCCAATGATTCTACAGTTGTCCGGCCTAAACAGTTATCCTCTCTAACCACGGTACTCAGTTCCTGTATGTAACTTAGTTACCCAGCCTAATTGTGTACGAGATTAGGCTGCCTATTGGTGTTACCCTACTTGTCAAGTACTCTGGGGAATCCTGTTTTCTTGGGTTACCCTACATGAGTCTGGCTCAGGATTACCTTGTTTAACAGTTACCCAGCCTAACTGAGTACCATGGTTCCACCTATTGGATCATGTACATCAGGTTGTTTTGCCGCTAGGCACGCCTGTGATACAGTTCCTCTCTGACTCCGCTCTAGGACTTTGGCTGGGCTGAAGTCTGGTATGCCATACAAACTAAATTATAGTAGCGTTACACTACTACCCTCTTCCACAAGTCTACCCTTAGACTTATCTTCTACCTGTCTACCGGACCGCTGGTCACAGCTAGGCGTCACATCTTTTCATACCCATTGGTCCTTTGGTCTATAGGATACAGTTGATCAAACTTTATCAATGCATCTATTGCCGTTCTCTACAACAGTTGAAAAGGTTCCCTAGAATTCTTTTCAGACCCATACCCTTCCTAGGACACCAAGTATTGAACGAAGTAGTAATGAAACTTGGCTTTAGCACTCCCATACAAACGGCTGTCTGATATGGCTTCCACTATATAGCTATGTACAGAGTCTACAATGTCTGGTATTGGCACATCATTAGTAGGCCTACCAATGGGATCTTCCTGGTACGATTCTAGGAGTCCAACTTCGAATACTGTAGGGATTGTCCACCGGGCAGGGTGAACCAGCTCGTATGTGCATGTACCTATCTTTTGCTTAACCAAAAAGGGGCAAACCTTTTGTAGTCAAGATTTTCCATAGGTCGCTTAGTGCGAATATTTCTTCTTTCCAACATGACACGGTATGCTTACTTTCCTCTGACTTCACTGATATCTTCCACAGTTACGTACTCAGAAGATGTTACCCTTCTTTGATCATGCCATTTCCTGTGTTGTTTCAGGGGCCTTTGTAGTGTTTAATGAATACCATGCTATGTATCCTTCCAGTCCCTTTCAAAGAGCTCACAGTTTGGGTGCATTACTTGAAGATCAGACACCGCCTCGGACCAGTTGGTCCTATGGACAAAACCTTAGTTTGCCTCAAAAGCTGATACCTTTGAGGACCTGGATCCAGACGTATTTTATGCGTGTTCAGCTACAGGCAACAATGAAGCCCAATCGGCTTGCTGACATGAGCAATAACCTCTCTAGTACTGCTCCTGGGTCTGATCTACCCTCTCAGTTTACACATATGGCTCTTGGTGGAAGGCGGTAGAGACCTTTAGTTTGGCTTGGAGCAACTCGTTGAGACTTATCCAGAACATAGAAGTCAAATGGGTATCTCAGTCAGAGGTCATCGATTCCCCTAACCCATGCATTCTCCACACTTCTTTAAGCAAGATTAGTGCCATCCCCTTAATAGCCACCTCTGTAGCCACAGGGATAAAGTGTGACATCTTTGAAAATCTGTCAATGATGACCCACATCTTGGTATACCCTTTTGATACTGATAAAGCAACAATGAAGTCCCTTGAAATTGATTTCTATGGCCGCAGAGGAACTTCCACTGGCTGTAGCAGGCGAAAACCTCTTGTGCCTTATGGTCTTCATTGACAGGTATCACAGGTACAGACATACTCTATGACCTCGTTCTCCATGTTAGGTCAATCGAAGTTTCCCCTAACTCGTCCCTTGGTTTTCTATGTTCTGAAATTACCAGTCACATGTGAATCATGTTCTGCAACCATGATTGTGCCCTTTCCATGATTCATCCTTGGGGATATACCAAAGGTTTTTGTATGTGAGGAGACCTTTCTCTATCTCGAACTGGGTGTCTACCGTTATTCCCTATTCTCCCCCTTCTCTTAGAACCGTAAGGTATGCTTGATCCATTTCTGCGGCTGTTTTCAGGGCTGGTAAGAAACTTGACTGCAAGCAGTAACATTGACAG
>QFET01025448.1:0-30018 GCA_003316355.1 Tuber calosporum | reverse complement strand
TGGGTGCCTGATACACCCAGGGAGGCGTTACACATCAGGCTTCACCCTCTAATCAGTCCCGGACTGGACCCCAGTTCCCTGACCCAGGCGCCAGGTACTACCCTCTCCCTCATTTAGCACAACTGCCTTGGGAGCTGGAATGTGTTTCTTTCCTTATTCGATTGCATTAAGGCTATGCCTACCCCTCCACACTAGGTCCCCCTCCATCATCCTCTTGTCTTCAAAGAGCCACTACCAATATATTCCTTCTATAAATATTTTTTCCTAGCTACTACTAACGGTATCAAACCTATGGTTGCCGTTTATGCTCTCATCGATTTCATGTAAGCTTTTACACTATTAATAGTTTTTTTCTACCGGCTGGACCTTATGGGAAATGATATTCACTCCCCTGAGGCCTGTTCAACTCAGCTCTTCAGGTTTTTCGTGTTTACATTGCATAATGCACCACCGGGCGCTAATCCCACCTCCGCACGATCACCCCACCTTCCTTGTGTAGCGAACATGCTATCCCCACCCTCCTGGTTGGGGATCTAAACCTTCATCATCCTCTTTCCAACCCTCTAAGGGTCCTTTCTGACTCTCAATTTAATCTTTCTTACCCATATTTTTATCTGGCCTCTGAGCTAGGATACTCAATGTTAAACACACTAGGTGCATTAACTAGGTTCCCCTTCAATGGCACATCCAGACCTGGAGTCTTAGACCTTGCCTTTGTAAACCCCTCCCTTGCCCCCTTTGGTAGCTTATGGGGTGTCACCCTCCCACTGACTGGAGCTGACCATATCCCAATCACAATCGCCCTCTCCAATTCCTTTCTTACGCCAGCCTGACCCACCCCACACTGGACCAAAACGGATTGGCACACTTTCTTCCCTCTTATCCCGGATCTATCCTGCCCACTACCTCCTCCGCTCCGGAGCTCAACCACACTTAGTACTTCGTTCGACTGCTACCTGGGCACTCTCACCTCCCTTCTAGCCCTACACACACCAAACAAAGCCCTAGCTTCAGGTAAAAGTCATTGAGGACAGGACAGTTATCACAGCATCGACAAGCTTTCCACCAAGAGGCAAGGATATGACGCAGGTCCCCCTCCACCACCCTTTCTGACAGTGCCTATGCCTCCCACCTTGCATATTATTATGGTCATAAAAAAGGCTAAGGCATCAAACTGGAACTTATTCCTTGCCTCCTTGGACTCCAAGTCGGTGTTGGCTGCCAGCCGGATTGCTAGCGTATGCCCCCCTGACAGGTTCCCCTCCTTCCCCAATGCCACGACACCCGTCATCAGCAAAAAAAATTCTCCCTCATGTATTACCTATATATCTCCCTGAACAGGCTGGTAATGCCAGCTCCCCCTGTCCTTCCAGTCCCTCCAGTAATTCTATCGTTGTCAGAAAACTCCCAGGGCCTCCCCACAGCTCAATCCAGACCCCCAACGTCATTCATCGCTGTCTTTTATCCGTACCCCTGTGCTTACTTCACACTGGAATCCATCTCGCCTAACTGACACCAGTTTTTTTTTGGCTTTTCCTGCTGCACCACTTTGGACGTTGTGCGGATCATTCTTCCCTGTCTGAGTCCGGAAAAACCTCTGCGTGTCTCGGCTCCCTATCATAACTCGACACTTTCCCTTCCCCCTGATTTCTCCGTTATGGACGCCTTCCCCCTGGTGACCTTCCTCACACCATAATAAGCTCTCTTCCCACCTGTGTCGTTCCCATATAAACTTTACTATTTTATTCTCATCCCTGCTTGCTTAGAAAATATCATTATACGTCTCATTTGTGCCGCTATGTGTTCTTTCGAATGTATTTATCTTACTTTGTTTAATATATTCTATTAAATGTTTCTAAATCAATCCTATTATTTACATACCAGGGTTTATTATCTACTCTGGCACCCTCTGGTACTAAATGCGCCATGCCTATTATCATTTTGATGCCAACTACCCTTTCCGCTGTCCCATTTGGCCCTTTCGCCGTCCCAAAAGTGACGGTAACACGTCCTATAATGTTGCTTAACTTCCCCGAATTCTGAACATAGAGTTTATCTACCAATACCAGTCTCTCCACAATACCCGTTGTTAATTCTCGAACCTTCATTAATGATACCAAGCACGCTGGGTAATAGCCTTTCAACGCCCCATAAATACTTTTATTACCTGAATCCACCCAGACCCAATCATTTCTACTCCGACCCGTGGACCTCCAAAGCTGAGTGCCTGCACACCGAAGATGGTGCCATGTAACCTCTCGCGCATCCTGAAAGTCCTCAACCGGAACGCGTAAAAGCCAACATATCTCCATGGGAAACTGTTTGACCGTATCCAGATCAAGGTGTAGACTTACAGATGATTTCTGTCGATAATAGTCGAGTAAAAGGTGGGGGAGATTTTTCAACGTCAGACTGAATTGAGAAACAGTTCCGATCGTTGTTATAAAACCCATTAGTTGCTTAGTTACAGATGCTACCCTCTGCTTGTGCTCCTTGTCATGTTGTTCGTCCTCAATAGGATGTGGTAAACTCGCTTCAATATTCATTTTATGAATTTTGAAGCTGTCAAGCCTGGCATACATTCTCAGGATTTGATAGCTCGCATCGTTTTTATTTGACTGCCGATAACCCTCTTTGATCATTGTTTTGTGATTTGACTCCTCCGACTCTGTAGAATACATTTGAATATTCCCAAAGCGCCGTACATGGTCCCTAAAGTGACTCAGCAGGTGTATTTTAACAAAGTTAAAGTCTACATCCTCATCGTAGATATCAGTGACAATTTTATCTAAATCGCGACGCTGTTCGTCCACAATACGACGCCTTTTGGCTACTGTGGTTCCGTAAAGGCCGTGTTGATTAAGTACTTGGCTATTCTCACCCCTAATCCTCGTACTCACCTCTCGCACCTTTCTCGTGGTGGACTTATCTTTTCAGTACTCCTTAAAAACATCTTTGTGATCGTGAAAGGCTTTTAGGAACTGTTCAAGGTATTGAATTGTCTCCTTGGTAGGCTTGTATATTGTGACATTAGGGTAAAGTCCACAATCGATCGGACAAAGGCCAAAGCTTTGGTAAATACTGGACGTTCTACGGCACTTGGACGACATAATGAAGCTGCAAAACACGGTAGTATTACTTTAACCAGATTCCTCATCTCTTTTCCGGTCCACTGCGAGATCCTAGTGTATTCTTTGTTCGGCGCAGAATATCCGGGATAAACAGCCAAACCCTTCCAGATCGCATCCAATGTTTGTAACCGCTTGAACTTCTTTTGAAATCCAATTACCCATTTCATAAGGTGTGCTTCGAATATTCCGTGGTAAACAAGGTGAAGAATATCAGCTTTGGGCAAGTCGTACTGTTGAACGTTCGGAAGACCACAAAAGGCGCTTGACAGCAATTTGAACCCATGATCTGTGAGAATTTGCACTGCTTGCTTGTCGTTATCGCAGTACCGGTTGAAGAGATTTTCGTATTTTCTATGATCTCGTTTTGCCGCGGGGCGTCTCAAATGGGACCCTAATTGTTCCGGTCGTACCTCACAGACAGCACACTGATTCTGTTGAATACCGTGCAATGTGACGTTTTCCAAGTGATCTGCAATCCAAGCCGCGAGACGTGGAAAACATAATCTGACCTTTCCATCGGCACATTGAACCTCAATTCCGTCCTTTCCCAATGCAACTATTGGCGCAAATATCGCTTCTATCAAATCACAAAGAATCTCATTGTTGACCTGCCTTTGCCGTGCATCTCGTGGTGCTACTACCAGCATCTTCGGGGGGACGGGCAAAAGCGCCAAAAGGACGGTCGCATGTTTCGAGGCCTTATTCAGCGCTTTTGATAGGATATTCCCAATTGTTATATAGATTGGCCAGGATTTCTTATCTCACGAAAAATTCGTTAAAAAGGTAACATCTGAGGGACATATGATCGGTACAAGCGTTGCTCTATCAGGCAAGGTATCCTTTGTTGGCTGTTAATTTTAGGTCCTGACACGCAGTGTGAATGTACCGTGGAACGTAGCATTTGACCCTACCTGTGTTTCCCACCAGCAATCCGCCGTGTGCATTTCAGAATAAACTCGTTGTGGTGGCTCTTCACTATTCCATTCCTTGACCGGGGCGTAAACTAAATCTTGTGTAAAACATCTTTGACTAAGTAGGTATCTAACACAATCAATAGGATTGCTGAAAAGGAATTTCTGTGTCGAGGAAGCTTTATCGGGTTCTTCCCTGTCAGGTATTTCCTATATACGGTCAATCTTGGACATTCTGAGGGTAGATCTATGTACAGCTTCGCTAAATGATACAAACCCCTCTCTCCAGTTCTTCATCCCCATACCTGATTCCCTCTGATCAACAGCCTCAAAGAGCCAATGGCTAGATTTAATATTACTGTCTTCGGGCCCCAAGTTTATCTTGAAATATCTGTTGATGTGATTCTTTGGTACCTTCACTTCAATAAACCAGCACGCAAGCTGAAAGTCAGACTTGGTTCTGAATGGTAGCCACATCTCGTCTTAACAATTTTCTCGCTGTACAACGTCCCGTATAGATCTCGCCGCAGTGGCGTGTTTCGTCGGTATGGGTAATCCAACCCATGGTGCCCTTCCCTCAATATCTGAACAATTGTCGCTTTCCACGTCCGAATCCATGGTATTTGCGTCACTGTCACGCTCTTTTTCGTCTATATTCAGTTCAATTTCTGGGAATTCGTTACTGATCCGATCGAAGGGTTGGTCAGAGTCTACCGGTAGCGTGATCTGAGTTGGACGTTCTTCGTCGCAAATGGGCTGTTTGAGTGTTCTCCGAGATTGTACAAAGACAAAATGTGCGGTTTCTATATGGTTTCTATACCATGTACTGGACTTGTATTTTTTCCTGCAGTACGGGCACTGGGACTCTTGTACCAATCTGTAAGAAATTAGTTTTAATGGGAAACAGCACAACGAAGACACAAACAAACCAAACTTACTTTCAGAACTGGTCTGACCTTGTACTTAAACATGTGTGACAATCGGATAGCTAGTTTCTTGACCGGAGCTGCACTTTAGAGATAGATCGTATGCGAGAAGGTACCAATGTAACGAACCTCGTCCCACTAGATCTTAGAGTTAGAGATATGGCAGGGGAAGAAAAAAAAATCGAAAAATATCCAGATACAAGGTATGGCCCCTGGGCGCTGCTGTGTTTTTTCTCACCTACCCCTGAGCAAAATTGTAATGAGGGCACAGATCGTGTCTGTTCTTCGGCCCTAAACTCCCTCCCCACAACCTAACCCGAACTAGGCCTGGGGCCTTTTATCCGGAGAACATCTCCCTTTGATTTTCTATATTTATCGTGGCACAAACAAGGAGAATTTATCTTTGAGATCCTGAACGTTGTTCGGCACATTGCAGACTTTGAAAATGCTAAACATCATGTCAAGTGCCTATAGGTGAATTTCCCTTATCCGAACCTATACCAAGACAGCAGGGGTAGTCCCCAGCCCACCAATCACATAGCCGTACCTCAATCCTCTCTTGAAAAGCTTGTTCATGTTTGTTCGACTTACCTTTCAAGTGTACAAGCTTACTTTGTAACCTTATTGTAACCGTACCCCTATACTATTTTGTACAGGCTCAGAAGAACATTCAACATTCAAGATGTGAAATTCAACGGTCTCTTTCAAAGTTGTCATAATCACTAGAACTCTTGATATAGGGACAAACACCTTGAATAGTACGTTCTTCCTTGTTATATAGACCCGCTCTACCCTGCCCTTTCTCTGTCTTATTCTTCAATCACCAAATCC
The DNA here is from genome assembly GCA_003316355.1 of Tuber calosporum. Lineage (NCBI taxonomy): Eukaryota > Fungi > Ascomycota > Pezizomycetes > Pezizales > Tuberaceae > Tuber > Tuber calosporum. The sequence continues at coordinate 24,219 of QFET01025448.1, read as the reverse complement.
TCTAGCAGCCTCTAAACGCCCTTTTCAAGCCTCAAACAGCGACTTTTGTCTTTACAACAACATCTTATACTGCCAGTACGGTAATTCTTTTGGACGATCATAAAGTATCACTCACACTTCACTCCAACCCACAGTAAGTCTCATACATCGTTCCTAATGTCTAAAATGAGCCATTCTCAGGCCTTTCATTAGCTACTGTATACTGATCGCTGTGCGCAGAATCACTTACCGTTCAAGCCCTCAGTCATTTCTCCCGGTAGCTTTTCTAGTCTAGCTTTGTCATCACGGGCATCTTTTTCAAACCCACGCTCGTCCCCGTGAAAAATCCAGTCTCCGTAGAAACAACCATTTCCGACCCCATAAAGGTAAGTTTATTACCCGATTCATCTCCCTTGGCTCTTTTCCTTTCCTTCCTTATCCGCCAAGAATAAACAAACACAAACCTTTGAAGCCTAGCCTTTACCCATTCCTTGGGGACGGGTGAAGGCCTTGTTGATCCTGTGCAGGGCTCGTATGGGCTTCTCTCCGGCTTTTCTTGATGGAAAACAATAACTAATCGCTACTCTCAAGATAGATTAGTAGCTCCCCATTTTCGGCTGCGAATCTTCTTAAAGTTAGTCCCCTGCGCGTCTTATTGGGACCATTCCGAAAATAGATTAATTACTGATTAGTATTCACTAGATATCGCGCAATTTTCTGTCCTCTTCTGCACGCCAAGAACATCCCTTCTTAATTAAGGTTAGTCCTCGGTGCGTCTCATTTGGTCCTTTTTACGGAGAATCTGATTGGTTGCTAGCATACCACGTCCCACTACTGCCAAGTTCCGTACTGAGCTCAATCTCAATGGTGCTGGAGGCACTGTCGCTGGGAGGCGATACCGTGCCCTGCGGATGTTCATTCTGAGGAAGGTCCAGGAGAAGGGTATCACCAGCCGTAGACAGGCCGGCGATATCCTCTGGGGGCAACTCAGAACTGAGGTCGTTGCCTACACTACCCTCCAAGGCTTTCAAGCCAAATTCAATTCACCCCAGAACGGCCCATATCAGGGACTCCATGTCGCCCTGGATACCCTCATCATTGACGTGCTGAAGAAGGCAGCCGAGTCTCAGAGGAATGCCAGACTCAATTCTGATGATGGGCACGGCGATGAGGATGAGGGCGCTGGCGGTGCTTCGGGTGCCGGATTGGTGGGTGGAAGGGACGTTGCCCGTCCCCTAGGAACTCTTCACCAAGAGAGACCGGTGTGCATAATATTCATTGAGACGTCAGGTGCCATTGCTGGGCAGACTCACCAGCTGCCCTGGGTTGTGCACGGTCCCAATACGCCAAACAAGACTTGGCTGGCGATCCTCCGGTACTACACTTGGCAGGAGCTCGGCGAAGCTGCCTGTCGGTACCTGAATAATCAGGAGCACCCCCGACAGTTCTTGGGACTCTTCGCGACATTCAAGGGATGAATGTCACTCCCGATGCTGCCGACCAAATCGAATTGATCGACGACGATCAAGTTAATGCCTGGCTTCATCTCTCCCGGTGTACCACCCACACAGTTGCTTGCATCCTCCACCGCGAACCTGCTCTTCCTGCCGACAGTGGCGACGCCGTTCGTCCCAATACACCTCTTGATGGGGGCAATCGGCGCTATCCAGACCCTGGCCAATTCGACGTCCCTGAGTTCTATACAGAGCCTGATTCCGACTCTGATATTGAGGAGGACTTTGGGCGCCGCACAAAGCGCAGAAAGGCCTTTCTCAGGTCTCATGCTGGCTGGCAGAAGAGGATTCTGAGCAATGATCGCAAGGTCATTAGGTTCCAGAGGCACTCCCGGGAACTCATCTCTCGCGCTCATGTTAAGCAGGGAGCAGGTTATATAAACCTTTACGCTGGACAAGATGTCCCAAATGTGGCTCTGCCTCTGGACTTTCCACCTCCCGGGTACGAGGCACCACCTGTGGGTGGCGATGACAATGGCGATGGTGATGACGATGGCGATAGCGATGGCGATGGCGATGGAGACAGAGACTGGGATGGGGGTAATTAGGACGCGCTGGGTCTTCTTGGGTTTTCGGTTGGCTTTCTTTGTTTTACTGGGTTTCTTTGGTTTTGTTTTCATTTCTATCAGCTACTTGTGGGGTCTCCAAGGCTAATTTGTACCTGGCTGCGTCTTCTTTGAACCTTCGGATCGCGGTTCATTTATTCTATGAACCTTTTTACTCCCGCTCCAACCTATATCTCTTCGGCGCTTGTTTTCTGGAGCTTATTTGTTTGTGCCAGGGTACGTCTTCTTTGGGCCTTCAGGTGTTTTTTGTTTCATGAACTTTCCTACTTTTGCTCTAACTTGCATCCATTTGGCGACGGTTTTCCAGAGCTTGTTTGTTTGTGCCGGGCTACGTCTTATTGGAGTCTTCATATGTGTTTTCATTGGTTTCATAGGGCTTTCTTAACTTTTTTTGCTTTTTTGCTTCTATCTGCGAATCATTTTCTTAATCCTGTCTACGCTGTTTTACAGCTTCTCTAGATCCTATCCTGCAGTCATAGATTTTAGTGTTCTTAATAGTATTTTTTTTTGAATTTAGCCGGTGAGATATAAAGGTTTTCTGTAACCCTAGACGTCCCCTTTCTTCTTGATCTCGTCCTAGTATGTATAATCTAATCTTTTGGAAATCATAAGTTATGCTCGTTCAACCAAGTGACCAGGCATATAAAATCCTGTCCCAGCAATCCCGAATAGATAGTTCTATCCGGCCTGGTGCCATCCGTGCACGTAGTAATTGAGACGTTCGGCGGCCAAAAGGCTATAGCGTGGACTGGGTCCATGCCAATGATTTACACGGACCTTGGGCCCTAGCCAAATCTGTGCTCTAGCATATAGTACCTTCGTCCCCAGGGGACGCTGTGAGTTCATTCATCACTTGGAGACCTTTCACACATCAATCCAATTCCTCCACACACTCTAAATATTTCATATATACAAAATTATGACCTGAAATACAAGCAGAGGTGAGTTCTGCCGTTCTGAGGCCAAAATGAGCTCACACGAAACTTTTTATATAACACTTGACTATGGTACCAGTAGTCCCCTGAGCTCAGCCATCATCATCGAGATCTTCTGTATCCTTTGTAGAGAGTGGCATGCCAGCACGGGATAGACAACGACCTGTTACTTTATTTATTGAGGAAGAGGAGCTTACGGAAGTTGACGAGGATGATGTTCTCATTTGTCCCAGAAGGCTCGAAAAACGTCCAGCAGAACATCTGGTGGAGCAACAGCCACGGAAGATAAGGAGCCGGTTGAGATTTGTTAGTGAATCCACTAACTTTTAAAATTGCATACTAATAAGGAAGAGCACTGACGACTCCCCATCACCGGCTCTGAATGGCCCTTCGCAAGGGCTTTCGTCACAGCAGCAGGCAGGACAATTGCACTCAGGACATCTCAGAGTAGATTCGACACACCTTTCACCCTTTGATGCTGTAGGGGAAGGAAGGGTGCCGTCCCATTCGGAGCTTCGTATGGCTAATCTGGACCATCCAGCGTCTAATATTGCAGTCCCGGTAACCGTATCATCAAAAAGCAATACCTTGCATGGGGAGGAGAGGATAATCATCGAGAACGCAGCTAATATGGTACAGTACCACACATGGTTTGTTAATCCCTTCGTAAAGCCTGCCAAAAACGATACGCCTCTCAAAAGCTATTGGGTAAAGGCAGCTACCAAGTTGGGTTGGAGAGACAGGGAGATCGGGAAGTCGGCAATGACTTTTGTAAGTCTTTTGAATATCCCTGAATGTCCCCTTTGGGACGGTGAACAGCTAATTAGATACATTTAGTGGAAATCGAGGCAGTCCAGTACCAGGTCACACTTAGTTTAAGAGTCCAAAAATACGGTTGAGGACCTTTATGACTTCGCACATAAAACACGGACTGAAATTAAGGCGCGGGTTACTAATTTGCTGGAAAATGACCGGTTCACATGCTGTCCAAGTAAACAACAGGACAGTAGTATGCAGATCGTCCCCAATGAGACGCGAAAAGGCTTACCAAGACAGTAATGTGGTTTCCGGTGTGCTGCGCTGGAGATAGCAAAACTATTGTTTTATAAGTGGTACCGAGGTAGGAGAATGCGTGGGAGGACCGATAAAACATTTCTTAATCGTTCTAACGACATCCTAATATTCCTTACAACGGCCTGGATGTATCATGCTTTGAATGCTTATAGTTTCGGATCATTTGTTCATCCCCCAAATTTCTCAGCTCTATCAGCATAGAGTTAGTTATAACCTTTGAAGGTCCAAATAAGACGTTCTAAAGGTTATCGTTCTCACCGAGCAAATTTAGATGTTTATCTCCGACAGCGTGCAACCTGGCAAGGGCTGCCCCCAGAGGTGAGAAGGAAACTCGTGGAAGACACAAAAAAGCGCATCAAGAGGTTGCTGCGGGATAGTGGGTTTGTTCAGGATCAGGAGTCTCGCGCCCCACTTGAGGATAAGGAAGCAGCGGCATATATGGAGTTGGAGATTTCAGGGGATGAGGAAAGCGAGGTGGAGGACAATGATTCAGATCCTGAAGATGGGGATGAGGTTGAGGCTCTATAGGCGGGGTGGGTTGAGGACGAATAACGTCCTATTCGGAATAAATGTAGTATTAAAATAAAATAAGGAAATAGTTGGAAATATTTATTGATTTATAATATACTACTTAAAGTTAGACTACAACCCAATTGGAAAAACTAAAGCTCCGTGAAGGTCGCGTAGAGCCGGGCAAAGGCCCCTAAGAGCTAGGAACAAAGCACGAGTACGGCGAGAGAGTGAAGGAATGCGACGAGGCAATGGTGCTGCGACAAAGACAGAAATTTAGGAACCGGATAGTGTTATCATTATACCGTGAGTCGGGCAGTCATAGGGCAGAGTTGACAAGTGGAGTGATGGACGCGACAGCAAGCATCATAGATGGAGAGACGAGCGACAGTGGGAAATGGACGAGAATCGTCCACGTAAATATTGAATACGCAAGGAGAAGTGGTGGTGTGGAATTAGGTCAAGGTGTAATGGTGAAGGGAAGGGGAAAAATAAGCGAGGGTAGCGAGGACCAAGAAGACAACAAGAGGAGGTGAGTTTGGGACATTGAAAGGCACAAAGGGTTTGTGTATAGCTGGGCATAACAGGGATGTGTGAATCAAGGCTGGGGGGAGCGCATTTAGGCCGTAGGGAGGCATGATTGAGTCTTGGGGCAAGTGTCCATAACGGAACAATCCAGGGGGAGGGAGGTAGGGCCAGATAAACTAGGGTGGATGAGTCAAAGTATGATTGGACTGTGCAACAGCTCAATGGGGACGGACAACGTCCTGAGTAAGCCGGATGGCAACGAAAAGAGTGGGTAAAAAGAAAATACTGCCAAATGCCAGAGCTATCAGGAGTTGTGGGGTCATGGATACAAGATACAACAACTTGAGTTTTATAATTTGGCCCCCCATCCCTCACATGCCTCAGGAGGGATAGGGGGAAAAAGCTGACTTTTGCTGATTCCGAGGCTCACTGAGGGCGGCAGGACACGACCTGTACGCTAGCGAAAGAGCAACGATACGAGCTAAAGGGCATGAAGTCATCTCAACTGAAATAGCTATCGGATTATCAGAGGGTACTTATGGGCGCATTGCACTACGAAGCGGGTTGGCAGTTAAGAACAGGCTTACAACCAACGCGGGTGTAATAGATGCGGATTATACAGGTGAACTGAAGGTAGTAATAGTGAACCACGGGGACGAAGACTACACAGACAACTGTGGTGACAGGTTAGCACAACTGATATGCGAAAGATACCTGGACGGGGAATGCAAGAAAGTTGAAGTACATGCAAAAACTGAACGAGAATATAAAGGATTCAGAAGTACGGACCACAAAAGGGACCGGGACAGAAATCAATCAGAGGGTACCTGGAGAGAAACAAAAACAGAGCAGAAACGAATAGAGATCTGTGAGATCTCGGCTCAAGCCTTTGGGAAGTTCTACAGAAGAGGAGAAATCACTGGCATTATCAAGTGGAACCAGGAGGACGGCCAATGCGATTTGAAGGCAATGAATGTCAGTACCGAGCTGGCTATTAAGGCCAAAAGGTACCAAGGGAAAGAACCCTTGGAACGGATGATACAAGAGGTATATCACCAATACCTGGATCTCTTTGAAGAGAAAGAATAAACCACGTTACCGCCTTACAGAAAAGGAGTGGACCACGAGATTAACCTAGAAAAAGGAAAGACAATCCCAGCAAAGAGGTTATATCCACTAGGAGCGGCGGAACTGGGAGAATTGAGAGGCTATTTGAAACAGAATCTGGAAAGGGGATGGATACAAGACTCCTTCGCGGAAACAGGAGCACCCATCCTTTTCGTGAAGAAGTAGGACGTAAAATTACAACTATGCGTGGATTACCGAGGACTTAATGAAGTGACGAAAAAAGATCAGTACCAACTCCCACTCATCGGCGAAGCCTTGGATAGGCTAAGTAGCGGCCGATACTTGACGAAGCTGGATATTAAAGATGCATACCACAATGTGCGGATCAAGAAAGGAGACGAATGGAAAACTACATTCACGACACGATACAGAAGTTACGAATACTTGGTAATGCCATTCGGCTTGACCAATGCACCGGCAACATTCCAGAAATGGATCAATCAAACATTACACTGATTCTTGGACATATACTGTATAGTATATTTAGATGACATACTAGTGTACTCATAAACAATGGAGCAGCACCAGAAAGACATGGGAAAAATCCTGGAAGCGATTGGAAAATCCAGAATGAGAATCAAACCAACTAAGTGTGAATTCCACAAGACAGAAGTGGAATACTTAGGATTTATTATTGACCTAGAAGGTGTCCGGATGGATCCAATCAAGACGGCAGCCATATGGGAATGGGCAATTCCGAAGAACAAAACCAATATCCAAAGATTCATGGGATGCTGCAACTTTTACCGAAGATTCATCGAGGGGTTTAGCAGGACAGCAAAACCTCCATACATTCTAACAAAGAAAAATGCAAAATGGAAATGAGGTACAGCGGAAAGCGAGGCGTTGGATATGATGAGACAAAAAATAACTACAGCACCCGTACTCACCCATTACAATCCGGAATGACCGATCATGATTGAAATAGATGCATCGAAGTACGTCTGTTCCTGAATTTTATCGCAACAATGCTAAGACGACAAATCGCGACCAGTGGCATTCCGATCAAAGACAATGATGAATGCGGAATGCAACTACGATATTCACGACAAAGAACTATTGGCCATAGTACAGGCACTTAAAGAATGGAGAAGATATATGTTGGGAAGCCATCATAAGATAAGGATCCTCTCCAAGCATAAGAACTTGGTTCCTTTCACGACAACAAAAGATCTTAATGAACGACAGATCTGGTGGAGTGAGAAGTTAAGGCAATAAAATATACGGATCGAATATCGGCCAGGAGAGGAAAGCGGCAAGCCGGACGCATTGACAAGGAGAAGTCAAGATGAGCCAGAAGAAGATGACGACAGGATCACACAGAAACAAAGGCTCCTATTACCACAAGAAGGATACTGCAAGGAGTTAAGGATACAGGAAATGGATACGATTAGCTTTCCCAGAGAAGAGATGAGGAATCTTAAGGAACAGAGTAGAAGGGACCCTCACATACAAGAGATAAGGAAAACATTGGAACAAGTAACAAAAGAAATGAAGGATGTAGCCCTAGGGCTATGTCAATGGAAGGATGATTGCCTATGGTACCAAAAGAAGATTTGGGTACCAGGAGAGGAAAAGATGAGGACAGAACTTATCAGAAAAAACCACCACATTCTACAAGCAGGACATGGAGGGACAGCGAAGATCACGGAACTCATCAGCCGCAGTTATTACTGGCCTGGAATGCGAGAAACAATGCAGAGATATGTCAAGAACTGCGACAATTGTCAAAGGACGAAATCATCCCGACATGCTCCGTATGGTTAACTGCAATCAAACGAAGCACCAGATAAGCCATGATAGTCGATATCTATGGATTTTATCACGGATTTACCAGAATCGGACGGGTACGATACTATCTTAGTAGTCATCGACAGACTGACAAAAATGAGTCACTTTATTGTATGCCGGAAGGATATGACAACAAAACAATTCGTGCAAACCTTTGCAAAAGAAATCTTTCAGTTACACAGATTGCCGCATGATATCATCACTGATAGGGGAACACTGTTCACCTCGGACCTATGGAAGGAGACAGCCTAGAGGTTGGGAATTGAAAGGACACTAAGCACGGCTTACCACCCGCTAACGGATGGGCAGACTGAGCGAACCAATGCCATCCTGGAACAATACCTGAGAGCATACGTCAACTATCAACAAGATAATTAGAACGAACTATTACCTTTTGCGGAATTTGCATACAATAACGGACAACAACAAACATTTAAGATAACACCCTTCTTTGCAAACTACGGACAACACTCAAAACATGACTCAAGTGGTCATCTGATACCAGATCAGAAGATACCGACGAACAAAATGAACCAATGGCACGATACCATACACGAGGAAATGTTGGCCACACAACTTCGACAGAAAGAAAATTACGATCAACACAGAAAACCCGATCCGAATTTGAAATCAGAAGATATGGTATGGTTCCTACCAAGGAAGGTAAGGACCACAAGGCCATGCAATAAACTCGATTACAGAAAGAAAGAGCCCTTCAAAGATCTTGGCAAGAGTGGGGAACAGTGCATATAAGCTGGACTTTCTCCTATCAACGAAAATACACAATACCATCCACATCTCACTTCTCGAACCCTACCAAGATCAAAGATTCCCATCACAGATTCAGTCACCACCACCACCAATCGAAATCGAAGGCGAAACAGAATACGAACTTGAAGAAACATTCAATTCACGACTACATTACGGTAGACTCTAATATCGAGCGAAGTGGACAGGATATTCTCCTGATTACGATAAAGTTTGGTACCCAGCGGAAAACTTTGAACACGCAGAAAATGCAATCAAACACTTCCACTCACGATACCCAGATAAACCAAGGCTGGGAAGAAATCAAACAAGAAGCAACGAACGATGGTTGGGGAGACCCAATGCGAGAAATCACTCCAACTAGCGCAGGCTATGCGACGGTAGAGGACCGGTAAAGGGCATCAGAATACAACGCCATGAGCTGGACGGCATGCTATGACGAGCATTGCAACGTCCATAGAGGAGACAAGGAAGGTGCCAGTTACTGGCTAAAACACCCAAATGCAGAAACGAGATTGGAGGAGTGCTACCGAAATAATTGACGAGCTCACAGGGATGCGAAGATCCGGGCAGGATACTACCCCCAGGCGTGGGGTAATAGAGAAGAACTGAACAGGAAGGATACTCAGCGCACGAAAATCAGGAGGAGACGGTTGGAGAGGGGCGAGCAAACTCGAAACGATGATACCGAAAGCCAACACACGCAGGCATATATTGAATGCCTCCAAAGAAAAATATCAGGTTTGGAAATACAACTGGATAAAGCCCAGGAACGATCAGACTCCAAGTGGAGACCCTAGAAGCGCAACAAGCCACCATTGCGCACCAAAAACGAACTATTGAGGTGGCTGACCAGACATTGGAGATGGTCAGGAAACAGTTATGCACAACGGAACAAATTTGTCGTAAGTTCCGTCGTGACGCGAGACGATTTGGGAACCAAGTAATGAAACTTGGTGAATAGCTTGATGGGACTCAACCTGAGGGCAGAGAGGATCTATTGTCACAAATCGTGACTTAGCAATATGGAATGTTTCACATGACTCACGATTGTGAGGTCATATGATGTTATGACTTTCGCACCTGACTACGAGTATGAGTCTGGGGTTTCACACATGGGACGCGATTAGTGCACATGACCTTTTATGGAAATTGGATACTATGGGGAAAGTATACGATGACTCAAATTGTGAGTCATAGGATGTTTGTTATACTATGACTCACACAGCAGTCATAGTAAAGAGGTGACTCATAGTAAAGTCACCAGGGTTAGGGTTGTGGGAAGAGCGCCTACATCAGGGGGGTCACGGACACAGATAGCAAGCTCTTCACGCAACCACCTAAGTTACTTCCTATGTTATATTTTACCTATTAGTTCAATCGATACTTTATTCTTATTACGACAATCCGTTTATATCACCGTCCGAAATGTGATTAAAAGAACGTATCGCTAAGGATCAGTCGCAAGGGCTAGGAGTGAGAGGACTCAGTGTTCCCTAGGCGACATAAGGCTACGAGACCTGACAAGCGGTAAGACCAGCAGTACGTATTATTACCTGTTGCAGTTTAAGAAGATAGTGTGCCTTGTCCGGCAGACTAGGGATAGGTTTGTAACAGTTGCTACCTACATTATTTAGTTAATTAAGGACAAGAACAACTACTAATCTACCTTCATACTACAATACTCCTCACATAAGCGTGCACATAGTATACTATTAATACTGGGTTGTATTTTCGTACTCATACTATAAGATTTGGCCAATACACATAATTTAACCAGGTTATGAGCCCGGTCCATCCATAGCTATACGACTTACATTTACACACTATCCTCTTTGTCCACGAAACAAATTCTATCCAAAACGAAACAAACAACTTTTACTGAAAAATATTTCGTATAATATCGTAATATTTCCTTTGCAATGAAACATCCTGTCGAAACGAAATATCGTTCGTGAAATGAAAGGTTCCTGGCGAAACATTCTTGGCACATTAGTACGAAAAATCCTAGGCGCCCCTCGCTAAAGTCTGGCTTTTCCTCACTCACTAGATCCTAGTTCTTACAAAAAGTGCAATTTCCTAGAGTCAACTACTCACAAGTGCAAAGGAAAGTACTGGTACTTAGTAACCATAGTCACTTTGCCTTTACCGAGTAAAAATGGCCACGGCAGAAACCTACGTTCGTCCTCCAGAAACCCCTGCAATAAACCCCAGATCTTATGCTAACAACTTCAAACATAGTTGAGCACCCAGTTACAAATTGAACTCCATCCCAAAGCCCACTGGCCCAGATAACTACCGAACCTGGTGAGATATCACGGAATATATCCTTACTTTATATAATTGCTAGGACATAGTAACAGAAAAGGAAATAATACCAGATGTACAAGAGGATGAGAATGGAAATAAAAACTATGAGAGAATAGATGAGTTTCACGATCGATACCAATGGGCCTCGGCCTACTTCCTTGAAACGATTGATCCCAAATAGTTTATTTTGTTGGCCACCCACAAAACACCCCACGCCATCAGGCATGCGTTCCAAGATAAATTTGCTAGAGAAAGCACCACCTCATTCTTCGAACAACTCAGAGCTGTCCTCGATACCAAGTATGATACCTCAGCACCTATTGCAGACCATATCAACACGTACCTATCCCTGTGGAATTGAATGCAACACCAGTGCTCCTCCTCCTCTGCCAATGACCGATATGCTCTACCATTTGTATTGCAATCGGTATTCAAGTCACCCGAAGCTAAAGAAGAGGTTGTTCTCTGCTCCCTTCCCGAGTCGATAAGTAACATCGTTGACAACCTCCAAACCCAGGAGGACCTTACCTATTACCAAGTCTACAACAGGTTGTCTGACATGAGACCCTCTGTCAGCCTGAGGACGACAAATCGTATAAAAGCGCTGATATCAAATGACAACGAAGGGACCCTCCCCGGAGACCTTCGGCCACATCCAAGGAAAGTACCTACTGCAAAAATCATTACCCCACTGCTCCCCATGAGGGACATACCTCGAATGAGTCTAATAAACTCAAGTTCGTCAACCAAAAGAAGCAGGAAAAGAAAACTGTTAGTTCAGTAAAGATCGGCAAAGAAGAAATATCTGACCTGGTCCCTACATCCACATCCCTCCTTTCTAGGTAAATGATTCCTCACCCACACAACTGGATAATCGATACAGGCGCAAGCTCACACATGACAAGTAACGTAGACCTTCTTATAAACTTTGAACCAAATATAGGGACGGTTAAGTTAGGCTATGATTTGGTAATAGAATCATATGGTCGAGGAACTGTCAAGCTTATTGCCAAAACTTCAAATGGTCAAGTAGCCCCGGTATTCCATAAACATGTTTTTTCGGCGTTCCGAAGTTAGGTCAAAGTAACTTGTTATCATAACTCGCTATTGTTTCTTGAGGAATGGTTTTTCTTTGTGTAGTAAAGTGCGGATACGTTTGTATACAGGGAGAATAAAAGAGAAGTAATATGAGAAATGCTTGACGTGCAAGATTATGTAGTGCAAGAAGAGAAAGTAGTTGCGAACAAGATGACTTACCAACAGTGGCATGAAGCCTTCGGACATCCTTTACCATCCTAACTCGAAATTACCAACTACTCAGAAAATCCAACTATCTTGGAAGTTACAAAAGACTGGTAGTGTGAAACCTGTATACATCCAAATCAAAATAACCCAAACCCGAATCTACAGTCAAAAGATGTGAAAAGTCCTATGATTTAATCCACTCTGATCTTAGTGTATAATTCTCAACCCCTTCCTGCGAAAACTCCTGGTACTATGTCACCTTTATTGATGATTATATATGGTAAATCTGGATTTATCCTCTTGAAGCCCAATCTGATACTGTTAAAGTATTTAACCAATTCATCCAAGAAAGACACACGCATGACAATGCTACTATTAAGCGATTCACAACCGATAATGGAGGAGAATATGTCAACAAAGATAGGACAACCATGTTTGAAAAACTGGGTATCATACATGACAAAATACCTCCTTACTCTAATGAATCTAATAGCATTGCCGAACGGTACAATACGACCATTATCATATCTACACGCTCTATGATAACAGGTCATACACCGCGTATATGGGCCGAAGCAGTTACAACACCTGTATACCTCCATAACATCCTTTCTAACCGATCCATAGGAAAACTAACGCTCTATGAATCTCTCTACAATAACAAGCCGTTAGTAAACCACCTACACCCTACGGGACCAAATGCTTTGTCCATATACCTGAGGAGACCAAAAAACCAGGAACAAAGTTACAGCCCCGGGCCATAGAGGGATACCTTGTTGGTTATACTTCCTTCAGCAAAATATACCGTATATACATACCATCATTGCACAAAATTTCAGAAATGCGTCAGCTCCACTAGACAACCAAGACTATACTCCCTCTTGATCCCAAGTAACCTGCACCCTCATCAGAGACCTTTGCCACAGTCTACCAATCTTCCTACCAAAGAGAACCGGCACCCGATAAAGCTCTACCACGGTAAGCATATGACAAACCAGCCATTGAAGTACTTCCACCTTAACCGGCCAAACATCCTGAAGATTGTGACCCTCCCCAAACTCGAGAAGAAACACCGGAACCTCCTGTACTGGATGTACAACCAGAAAATCTTCCTGAGATACAGACTAGATCTGGCTGAACCGTTCGGCCACCACTATACTTTGGCAGAAATGTCACTGTACCATCTGACGAGGATCCTAAAACCTACACCCAAGCAGTGAACAGCTTGCTTCAGGAATATTTGACCCAGGCAATAGATAAGGATATAAAGGCACTTGAGGAAAGTGGTACTTTCGATAAAGTAGATAAACCTACAGAACGCAAGGTTATTTACAATAAATGGGTCTTTAAGACCAAGCGAAATGCTGATAGTACATTAGAACGGTACCATGCAAGAGCAGTTGCCAAAGGATTCTAACAAGTACCGGGCTTTGACTTAGAAGATACTTTCGCTCCGGTCATCTGATATGAATCACTCCGCTTCCTCCTTTCATTATATGCTAAGAACAAATGGCGACTACGGCAATTCGATGTCAAATCTGCATTCCTTTATGGTGAGTTGCAAGAAGAAGTCTACATGCGACCGTTATCTGGGTTCGGCAATGGACACAAAGTATGGCGACCTAACCAGTGTCTCTATGGACTTATGTAATCTGCGAACAAATGGTACGCTCTCCTCACAAGATACTAAACATCCAAACGTTTTACGACATCCGCCATGGACACATGCATGTTTGTCACGGTAAATACAACATATAGCTATCGTTTTACATTGACGACATCGGTATATCCTCGGCCAATACTATCCAAGCTACTTCTCTCATAAAAGTCCAGCAAACGGCATTTGAGATCACGGACTTAGGGGAAGCTACAGTCCTACTTAGCCTACACATTACTTATACAACAGACGGGACATATTTTACGCAGCAATGATACATCAAGTCAGTCCTCGAGCCCTATGGTATGGAAAGTTCACGGCCAGTCTCTACACCCTTACCCAAAGGCTTAAACTATGGAAAGGGACAGTGGATGAACCAATACCAGACATGTCTATATGCCAATCGATAATAGGAGCACTTATGTACCTGACAACTGGTACCAGATACGATCTAGCATATACAATATCCTTTCGCTTACAAATTTCTTCCTGCCTGACTGAAATCTAACTAAAGGCCGCTAAACACGTCCTTCAGTACATTCATGGTACGAAAGATATTGGACTCTTGTACCCTTGTACAACTATAAATGCTATGAACACCTATGTGGATGCAGACTTTGCAGCTTGTCTTGATACCTGCCACTACTTCTCTGGGTATGTTATTCTATTTAACAATGTGTGGATATCCTGGTGGTGCAAGAAGTAAGCCTCAGTCGCAATATCTACTACCGAAGCGGAATATGTAGCTATGTCCCTAGCAGCAAGGCAAATCCAATGGTACATCAAAGGTCTCAGGGATATACAGCTTGAACACTGATCGCTTTGCATGCTGACAATACCAGCGCAAACTTTCCGGCAACCAACTATCAACTGAATGACTGAACAAAACATATCGATATCAATTTTCACAAAATACGAAGAGAAATCGATAACGGTTCTTTCACACTCCTGAAGGTTGCATCATCAGAAAACCTTGCCGACATTTGTACCAAGGTACTTGCGAAAACGGCACATGAACTGATAATGACATTGTTGAGCTGTAGATAATGAGGGGAAGTGTTGAAATTCTTAAATTCGTTTCATATGTATATTTCCTATGATAATATTATTTATTTCTCTGCTTGGTTATTTCTAGTTGACTCAGGAAAACTACAGACATTACTACTGCTAGGGTATATCATATTCTCAGTTATATTTCATGATAAAGTTTGAGAATTAATGCATATATTTCTTATGTTATGTGCGGATTTCTCGGTTATCTTTCCATGTGTGATATCCTTTTACCGGTCTTGTATCAGGTGTTATCTTTCCGTTTATTTCACGCACACCACTTCAGATTACACATATTTTTGCGATTTCTTTGGTAGATTTTCAGGGTCAAACATCTTCGCACTCATGTTTTTTACAATGTTTTCCATATTTTTGTTACTAAGTACATGGAGGATACGCACCTGTAAAAATAGCTGGTTGCTGCCTACTTTATTTAGTTAATTAAGGACAAGAACTACTACCAATCTACCTTCATGCTACAATACTCCTCACACAAGCATACACATAGTATACACTTAATACTTTGTTGTGTTTTCGTACTCATGCTATAAGATTGTGCCAATCCACATAATTTAAACAAAGTGTGCCTTGTGAGGACAGACCTGACCCAGGCTACAAGACAGTGGTTAACCACTTTATACTTGAGGGACAAGGCCAAGAAAGTAGGCCCAACCTTATCAAAACCCCCCTTGATGTCCAGAAACAGTGTACATAACTTGAGACGCAGGCCTTGGAAAGAGCAGATAGTCTGAACCATGGAGGCATAGGCGTCAAAGGAGCAGAGATCACGTAGGGAGCGGCATTAATTAGGAGTCGTCAGCCCAATGGTATGTCCAATAGTTTGTAGACAGGAGGCAAGAACCCTTTCCGAGAGATTAGACAAGGTCTTCAGGTGGACAATGATGTAAAAGGAATTGGCGGAATCATAGGAGGCCTTGTCAGGGTTGTCAAAGTTAATATCATTCGCCTTCTTCAGTGAGGCAGGGTCGACGCCAAAAAGTAGGAGCGGGGCAAAGAGGGAAGTGAGAATGTGGGGATTAAGTGCATGCACCTTTTGCCAGTCTGAGTATGTTATCGTGGCGGGTCCTGGTGCAGAAGAGGTGGATGAGCCAGCGAGGTTCGATGCCACGTTCTCATAGGTGAGGGAGGGGCCAACCCCAAAAGGGCGCAAGATGCAGGGGAGGAAACAAGAGGGTCAAGAAGAGTAATAAAGGTCTTGGAGTGCCTATTTCAAATACTCAGAGGTATCGGCCCCTAGGAGAGAGAGGGACCATGAGGTGGGCCGGCTACGAGTTAGTCATATTGTGGTCCGGAATGTACAGAGCGTGGTATTCGGGGGGAGGTCAGACCAGATCGCTCTTTGGGCCCACTTTATTACCTTTGAGTAACCACGCTTGGAGAGACTAGCAGCCTCCGTGGGTCAAGCCAAGAAGTCAGGGTGTCTAGCCTGTCGAGAAGCTGAGTGGAACTCCTTGTACAGGGTGGACAGTAAAGGGGACTATCCCGGCTCGCCTAGAGGGAGAGTCAGGAAACAGGGGTGTGCTGTCCGAGGAGAGAGGAAAAGCAGAAAGAGTAACGATTGATCGACATACTCAGAGAGGAGAAGGTTGGGCGAGAGGTGGGTGTAGGGACGTGAAAGATCATAAGCTCCTCCTCCAAGGCGGGCCCGTCAGTTAAGGCACGGTTGGGTGTCGGACTCGATGGGACCATACAAGGATGAGCCTAGGTAATGGAAATAGGCACATGGTTTGAACTAGTAGTGGGAAGGGTAGTATCCCGACCCTGAAAATACTGAACAGGGGCAGGGGAATCAAAAGCATGATCAATGACATTCTGGCGTGAACGGCCACCCAAAGGGAAATGGGTAAATGCACCTGAGGTATTCAGGAGTTATAAGACCAAGGCAGAGGCCCTGTCAGCATAGTGGGACCAGGCTATTAACTCCTAGTGAGAGACTTTCCCTAGAGGGTTAACGGCTGGGTGGTGAACATTCAGGTCCCCTAGGGTGAGGACTGGAAAGTCGAGGGAGGGAAACCACACTGAACGGCGAACAGTCCACTGAGGAGACGAATGGGAAACGCATGTACTTTAGGAGTTAAGAATACGAAAATGAGGAAAGCAAAACCCAAAGACTGAGCAGCAATGAAAAAGGTCCAAGTCCATGACATTCCGCTGGCCACAAAATACAGGAAGAATAATACATGACTTAAACAAAGCTACTAAAATATAAGGGGCAATCCTAGGTGATCTAGAGGACAAGGAGGGTGTGTGGAAGGAGATAAACCCTCTGAAGGTAGGAAGAAAACCTCAATGCACTAGAGCGTACTCCAGACAAACAATGAAAGGAGGAAGGGATAACTCGGCAATATATTTAAACAAGAAAAGAAACACATCCCAGCTCCCAAAGCTGTTATCCAGAACAAAGGAGAGATATGTGTGTAGAAAAGTAGAAAAACAGGGTACATGGTCGTAAGCCATTAGCGGGGAAAGACCGAACCGTAGTGTGAACAAGGAGTGGAGGCGGGAGCCTCCAATAGGGGGGGGCAACCCTGCCTTCAGGTGACACGCCGAGGAGGGGAAGAAGTAGAAGAGGTGGGAGTGAGGTTTAGCGGAAGGCCAGTTTAGAGGGTCGTAGAAGACCCACCTGGTCTCCTGGTTGCAGTATCAAAAGGAGGGTCAATGGATGATTTAGCTAAAAGGACGGATGTACTAGTGGCAGTGAGGACAGTCGGTGGTACCATATGGGCACCGTTATTCCCAGCAAGGTCCATAGCATAAGGTGGGGTAGGAGATATGGAAAGAGTCCCATCAACTGGAACGGTAGGTGGAAGAAAGTCATGGTGATCAGAGCAATCGTGATGTATGGTAGAGTGGACCCGACCACACTTGGTGTACCATGCAGGGGAGGAGACACAGTAGTTGAAGAGGGGTTTGTTGGAAAAAATACGTTATCACATTCTAAGTATTCATATGTATGACTGGATTTCACGTGATACGGATATAGGTATATATATTTCGGGTTTTCTCCTCTTGTATCCTTAGAACTCAGTAGCGCAATAGTGCAATCTTAGCTTTTTAGTCTACAAGATACTGCGTTCAAATCTCAGTGCTGCCTTATTAAATATAAGAGACAGCCTTTAATACTGCAATATTATCAGGTTAGGAGCCCGGGTTAGGAAAACGTCCGCTACCCAACCCCATACCACTTGACAAAAACTGTTTATACACTAAAACACTACTACCGTTACCTTCCTCACACACCTCCTCCCTCTTATTACTCTATGAGTGACGCAGACGTCTACTATAGACAACACAACAAATTTCACTGCAGTAACTGCAACAACACTCGTCCTCTCTGCAAACGTTGGACCAACACTTATGGTGAAAAAGACGCTTGGTACATAAAAAGATATTTGGCCTATCGAAATAAGCTTCTTGCAAGAGTCACGATTATCAAAATACCAACAACCTGAAGAGAGTAAAATCAGGAAACAAATACCACATACCTAATACCATGCACCTGAATACACAATATCCGAAATCGAAGCCAAAGCATCACATCTACCACCAGATGTAACCAGTGACGAATACCGAGGTTATTTCAACCCTACATCAATCATTGACTGTCCTGGTTGTGGGAGATTAATACCGTTTCCAATAAGCTATCAAAAAGAAACGAACATACTCCCATTCTGTTGTGACGAATTTCGATTTCAGCTTGAGTACTTCGCAATAAAATGGTTGTACAGTCGTAAAAATATCGGCAGACCAAACCCATTTCCTTGCAAGACCAATTGGCACAACAATAGACCTATCCCACATTAACCACTAAAATGTCCACCGAAGACACCTCACCAACAGACTCCACAGTTGGATGATTGTCCCTTACCCTAAAAGACTAACCAAAATTGAAAGGACAACGGGACTATCAGTCATGGGCACAAATGTGGAAAACAGCATTCAACGTATGCAATCTATGAGACATGGTCGACGTTCCAACAGAACACCCTGAGGCAGAAGACGAAGGAACCTCCTCCTCAAAAGAGACTAAGGACTGGAATAAGCAAAATGAACTAGTAAAGTTCTTCCTATACCAGGCAGTAGGCAGCTACGCAGCCGATATCACCTGCTACAACTTGGCCTCTGAGGCATGGCAGTCACTAAGAGACCGGTTTGTCAAAGAAACACCATCTACAAACCTTGTCCTTCTTGAAAACATCTTCTCCAAACTCACACCTGGTAAAAACATCTCTGAACATAGCTCCAACTTCGAAAATCCCTGGAACCGTCTATCCCAACGATGCACAAACGCAAAAGGCAAAAAGGCTGCTGACCACTTGACCACGTTAAAAGCAGTGGTTCAATCTGAGGCTACCATAGGAGCATTCTTCCTGCTTTCGATAAAGGAAAAACATGGAGATCTATGTGATATTCTGGCTGCAAGACGAGATGACTGTTATGTAGACATAAGGAAATTCTTCATCAGCAGAGCAGCAGAGAAATCTGAACAAAGGGAAGATGAAAAAGTGCTGTTCCTACCAAGGAAACAAAAAGGAACGAAATTCTGTTCCTGGTGCAAAGCACGAGACAAGAAGAGTGACAACTATAACCTCAAAGACTGCCAAGGTCTCAAGAGAGACAAGGAGAGAAAATTTCGGAACCAGGGACCACTATTGATAAACGTTACTGATGCTACCGTTACCGCATTGATGACCAAGTCTCAACAAATTGTGAATGAAAGCAATAGGAGGACGACAATTAGTTGGCTTTGTGATTCAGGAGCCACTGATCACATATCACCAAACGAAGGTAACTTCCTAAACCTATCACCCACAAAAGCAAATATAGTACCGACAGATGGCATGACTCATCAAGCAACCGGAACAGAAGACATTCAGATCCCTGTGCGACTGCTGGAGGGATCCAAACATACGGTTCAACTCCGAAGGGTACTGTATGTACCATCATTTCGATACTTCTTCGTGTGTCTGAATCAAGGATTGATGATATTGGAGTAAGAGTGGAAATTGAGAAAGGAGAGAGAAGATATGTGAACAATGGAAGGATATTCATGGTTGCGGAAAAAAAGGATGGGTTGTGGTATATAAGGACACATAATGAGAAGGCTCGTATGACACCTTATGAGGAAAGACACCTGGTACTTGGTCATCCTAGGACTATTCGAGATTGCTATAACGACACATTGCCCATTCCCCAACCTCAAGACTTTAACTGTAAAACTTACAAGACGCAAAAATCAACACATAGTGTGCCACATGGAAAAGATATCGAAACAAAGAAACCTTTGGAGAAAATCTATTCAGATCTGAGCGGTCGTATATCAGTCCTAACCTTAGGAAAAAACGAATATTATATGACATTCGTGGACGAATATTCCAGATACTGTTGGTTATAATTGCTAAAGTCAAAGAACGGAACTAAAAATGCAATACAAGATGTTTGGAACCTCATACATACACAATTCGAAGTACAAATCAAATGTCTCCAAACCGATAATGTAACAGATTATGTAAACCAGAAAGTATCCCAGTTCTTAAAGGAAAAAGGTACAATCCATACCACATCACCAGCCTAAAACCCTGAATCAAATGGTGTTGCCGAAAGAATATATCGTACCGTTACAACCATGGTACGATATATGTTCCCAGCTGATCAAAAATTCCTATTGGGGGAAGCATAATCTACTGCTGCCTACCTATACAACAGACGATGGCATTCCACGATAAAGACAACACCTTTCGAGCACCTATATGGCAAGAAACGAAACATTAACCACCTCCGTCCTTGGTTCACATCTATGACAGTACACATTCCTTCAGAAAAGAGAACCAAGTTGGATCCTACAGCTGAAGAAGGTCACTTAGTAGGCTACACTTCCAGTTCTACAGTATATCGGATTTACATACCTAAACGACATACGGTGAGTGAAGCAAGTGACGTCAGGTTTGGAATAATGAAAGGCGTTTCATTCGAATATCATGAAGAAAATAGTGCTACAATTCCGGAGAAAGAAACCATTCCAGAAAACGAAGAACAACATGAAAGTAACCCTCTAGTCGAATACGAAGACCGTGCAGAAGAAACAGAGGTACTAGGAGCATACACTGATGAACCTCCAAGACGACTATCAACTCGTACCCGATTCCAAACCACCAAAGGTCTGAAATATCGAAAGGACCTAGCCAAAGCCAAGCTCAAGGACGTGAATGCCAAATTGAGAAAATGCGATGAAACATTCAAAAGCTACATGCGAGCCGAATGAGGGACAGGTACCCCTGAACAAGTTAGTCTACAACATAAGCTGCAACATGAAGCGATACTCATGAAAATTTGACCAGAAACAGACTGCCATGAGCAAGGAATCCTTCGCTGGACTCTCCTACTACAAGCCTGACCCCACAAGCTACACAGAAGCAATGAAGTCAGAAGAACAGGCTGAATGGCAGATACCAATGCAGGAGGAAATGGATGTTCTGAAAAGCAGAAAGATTGCAGACGAAGTCGACAGACCTAATACCAAAAGAGTTCTCAAAGGACGATGGGTATATAAAACAAAGGTTAAAACAGATGGAACTATTGAAAGACGAAAAGGCAGATATTGTGCCAAAGGATTCAGCCAAATACCAGGGGAAGACTGCAAAGAAGTATATGCCTATGGGGCACGCCTAGAATCATTATGGGTATTGTTAAGTCTAGCAATTAAGAGATGATACGTCCTACGACAACTAGACATCAAGAGTGTATTCCTGTATGGCAACATAGACTATGTAGCATATCTAGAAATTCATGAAGGGTACCGCATACTAGGAAAAGTATGAAAGTTACAGAAAGCAATCTATGGCCTTAAACAATCTCCACGCCTATGGTATCAAAATCTTACCCAAGCCTTAGAAACGATGAACCTAAAGGTTACCGACTTTGATCCATGTATCCTAATTGCCACAGATTTATACTGTTGTATGTACATTGATGACATTCTCATCACCAGCTATCCCTCCAAAGTCAAGCAGTGTGTTGACAAACTATGATCCCACTTCCAGTTTACCGATTCTGGGGAAGCATCTATGCTACTAGGTATCCAAATAAATAGAGCAAAAACTGGTATCAAGCTATACCAGGAAAGATATATAACAGAAATTCTTGAACGATTTGGTATGACCGATGCAAATGAAGCCAAAACCCCAATCGAAGCACACTCACCACTTGATAAAGCTACTCCTGATGAGGAACTCTGCAACCAGAAAACATACCAATCCATAATAGGATCCTTGATGTATGCTGCCGTCGCTACCCAAGTAGACATCGCATATGCGACAGCCTTCCTCATTCAGTTTGCATCCAACCCAATAAAAACCCACCTAACGGCTGCCCTACCAGTTCTTCGCTATCCTAAAGGTACAAAGAACAAAGGACTTAGCTTCCAACATGATACAGAGGCTTTGCCTCTAGAGGTCTACAGCGACAGTTCCTATGCATCGAACCTCGACGATAGAAAATGCTTCACTGGATTGATTATACAGACTCATGGGTATACAGTTCTGTGGCGCTCCAAGAAACAATGCATAGTAGCTCAATCAACAACAGAAGCTGAATACGTTGCACTGTCATTTGCGGCAAACCAGAGTGTTTGGATTAGACGAGGCTTAAAGCAGAAGGGCATCACAACAACGACAGACGTATATTGTGATAATACAGCTGCAACAAGTCTCACCGAGAACTATGGAGTCTCAGATCGAACTATCCACATCGATGTCCAGTACTATTCTGTTAGAGAGCTGCGTGAGAAAGGAGATATTCAAGTAGTTAGAGTTGAGTCGGAAAACAATGTATCAGATCTATGTACTAATGGAATATCTTGGATTTCATTTGAGAAATTACTGATGAAGATAGAAATGGAAACGTAGGGGAAGTGTTGGAAAAAATATGTTATCACATTCTATGTAGTCATGTGTTTATGTGAGTCATGTAACTTATACACATATAACAAGTCATATGTATGGCTGGATTTCACGTGATACGGATATGGGTATATATATTTTCGGGTTTTCTCCTCTTGTATCCTTACAACTCAGTAGCGCAATAGTGGAATCTCAATTTTTTAGTCTACAAGATACTGCGTTCAAATCTCAGTGCCGCCTTATTAAATATATTAGAGAGCCATTGATACTGCAATATTATCAGGGTTAGAGTTTGCGACCCTTGGGGCAGGAAGGGTCGGTGGCGTGATATTCGACCCTAGGTTAGTGAAGGGAGCACAAGGGGCAAACTGGATGATCAACCTTGCCCCGGGGTCCGACGTGGCAGAACTTCCTGGGGTTGTAGCATTGTTTGAAAGCATTGGAAGAGAGGATTCTTTCAGACCAGCAATTCTGGAAAAACAGGGAAACAGAGGGAACTAAGCAGTCCAGGTCAGAGTAGTTAGCAGTGACGATCAGGGAGATTGGGAACTTGCCCATCCTAGAGTCCCTGTCTGGGATAAAAATCGACCTAAGAGTATCTAAACTCTAGTGGAGTTCCTGATAGTGGTGGAGAGGCTAAAGAAGAGGTCCTCATCGTGGTCCAGGAGGTAGAGCAAAGGGGAGGGAGTAAATGGCTACATGAGTAGCTGTAGGGGCGCGACGAAAGGGAAGCCAAAGGTTCTTCCCAAGTGGGAACGACTAGTTTAGGTTCAGAGAGAGCGTGTTGAAGTACTCGATATAGGAAAGGGATGCGACCAAGAAGCTGTGGCCAAAGTGAGAAACAGACCCACGGTCATGAAATGTGGCAGTATAGGAGTATGGGAGGCAACTTTTGGCTTTGTCTAAGAATTAGGAGGCCAGGTCCGCTTGGAGGCCACTGTGAGCAAGGGCATCGGTCCTCAGGCCAGATGACATGGGTGGGTCATTGGGCTAGCGGGAGTAGGCAGGAAGGGGATTAGGCATGTGTTCTCTGGGGGGAGAGGGGTTAAGGCGGCTTGAGCAACCAGGGCTGCAGAGCAGCTAGCAGACACTGCTGGACCCTTGCCTTAACCTTTCCTCCAGCGGGCCCTACCGACCACCAGCTGGTGGGTGCCGACGGCTCACCTTTCAGAAAAGTGATTTCAAGCGTGGTCAAAGCCATGCTTGATAAGGGGGGGGTTAGGGGAAGAGGATGATGCAGGTGGG
>QFET01025441.1:0-19814 GCA_003316355.1 Tuber calosporum | reverse complement strand
TCAAACGTGATGGTCCCCTTTCCCCAATCAATTGAGGGGCTGTGTTCTCTCAACCATGGTATTCCAAGAACTGCTTCATGGTTTTGTAAATATGCCACTTGGAAGTTAATCATTTCCCTATGGCTACCGATGTCCATAGGTACTGTCGTCGTATGCGTAACTGGACCCATCGCGCTGAGTTTGCCGTCCGCCAGGTAAATTTCCTGCTGTTTTTTGGCTTTCGCCATAGGCATGCCGTACTTTTCGCATACCTCCTTATCAATAAAGTCCTCAGTTGCTCCTGAGTCAATCATTCCATTGATGCTGATAATCTCGTCTCTGCCATGTAGTCGCATTTTTACCATTACATGATCGTTTTCGTGTTCCTGTGATTCCGTGTTGTTTAGTGCCGCGTAGAAGTTTCGTATCTCGATGGGTTTGTTTTTCCCCTTGTCCCTCAGACCATCGCTTACTGGGGACCGTCGTCTTTTTCCTCTTCGTTCTTTTCGCTTTCGAGATCCATTTCGCGGATTGCAGTTCTTTGTTTCCATCGTGGGTTCTGAACCCTACTGACTGTCCTCGCCGTGTATTCTTTCTCGTCTTTTGGGTTGGTGCAGTTTCTCATCATGTGTCCTGGCTTCGCACATGCAATACACAGATTCTTGTTTCTTCCCCTCCAATATTCGGTTTTTGATATGTTAAGAGCTTGTCTTCGCCTAGTCGCATCTAGGTCCATTGGATCTCCTTGGGACTGCTGTAGTCGTTGGGTCTTGAAGGTCCCTTCGTATGTTTCAGCCGTTGTCGTATGTTTTGGTCTTTGACCTTCCTTGCACCTGTTTGATAACGTCCAAGCGGTTTTCCTGATTAATGGCCCATACCGCCATTTCCTTAGTTGTCGTGAAGTCTTGAGCCCTCATGGCCCATGCGTTCTGAATTTCTTCATGTAAGCCCCTTAGGAAGGCCCTTCCCAAGGTTGCTTCGTCGTATTCTGCCTCCGTTGCCAATAGTCGTAACTCGTTCCAGAAATCAGTCAATTTCCGGCTCCCTTGGTTGATTTTTTTGATTTTATTTCTTGCTGTTTCCCTTGCATCCACGTCGCCGAATTGAATGCGTAGAGTGGCTTGAAATTCTGTCCAGTTATTCCATGTGGCTGGGGTTTTTCCTTCCACATATGGAGTAATCCATTTGCCTGCTGATTCTCTCAGTAGGGATTTGGCGAAGTCCACTTTTAATCCGGCTTCGTTTTCTCCCCATCCTAGTGCTGTGTAGTACATTACAAGTTGGACTAGCCATGCTCGCAGTTTGGTACGGTCGCCTGTAAATGTATCCGGGGTTTTGATTTTCGGCCTTCGTAACGTTTGTTCTTGTTGATTTTCCTGAACTGTTCTGATCAATTCTTAGAGTTGTTCTCTCGTGAGAGTTATCGTATCTGCTGGTCCTGCTACCCCCGACATCCTGTGTATTGGGGATGCTCCTGAGCTTACTGATCCTGATCTTGATCTTGCTTCCGGGGTGACCGGGGTCAGAGGTCTTGGAGATCCTTCTCGCGATATCTCGCTTAAGGCTTCTCCGAGTTCTGCTTGTAGTCCTAAGAAAGTCTGTGGATCGTTGAAGTCTGGTACTGCTGTATCTGTAGGTGAATCCGTTTTGTATTCGTTAAGTGTCGCAAAAGACGCAACCAAATGTTACAAACCTATCCCTAGTCTGCCGGACAAGGCACACTCTCTTCTTTAACAGCAACAGGTAACGATACGTACCGCTCGTCTTCTTGCTTCTTCAGATCTTGTAGCCTTATGCCGCCTAGGGACGCTGAGCCCTTTCACTCCTAGCCCGTGCGACTGCTCTTGAGCGATATGTTTCTCGAATCACCTTTCGGTCGTTGATATAAACGGATAGTCGTAATAAGAATAAAGTATTGATTGAACTAATAGATAAAATATAACATAGGAAGTAACTTAGGTGGTTGCGTGAAGAGCTAGCTATCTGTGTCCATGACCCTCCTTATATAGGCGCTCTTCCCACAACCCTAACCCTGGTGACTTTAATATGAGTCACCTCTTTACTATGACTGCCGTGTGAGTCATAGTATAACAAACATCCTATGACTCACAATTTGAGTCATAGTATACAATCCCCATAGTATCCAATTTCCACAAAAGGTCATGTGCGCTAATCGCGTCACATGCGTGAAACCCCTGACTCCTACTTGTAGTCAGGTGCGAAAGTCATAACATCATATGACCTCACAATCGTGAGTCATGAAATCATAAACATAAATCAAATCAAACATTCATAATCATAAATGATCTCACAAATCGTGAGTCATGTGAAACGTTCCATATTGCTAAGTCAAGATTTGTGACAACTACATCCTCCGGGTTACTGTCCACTCATCCACACCGTCAAGTGTACCAACACCGCTGGTTGCCGATAACAATGCCAATGATTTGCGTCCCCTACGATTTCACATACAAAGATTGAAAAGTCCATATACTGCGCTAAGATACCGGGACACCTGGTCCGCCCTAAACCGGTTCAGTTACGCATTCTCTGGATCTGAGCATTATGATGTGGACATGTTGGATACCCTGCTGTATTGCCAAATTCAAACTGTTGCTAATCAAATCATGGGACACTACAACCCCATGCTGGCTCGCCAGCAGCCTGATAAGGTTGTGAGTCATTTGACTACACTGGAGGATATGCCAGCCACTATGGAACTCCTGAAGCATGCATCAAGGGCCTCCTCTGCTGCTGCCCCAGTGGTTTCCCACAGCTCAACTGAATCTCTGAGTGAGGAATGTGTACATCACTATTCGCAGATATTCAATCCGCCAGACGTCAATTATGCTGGTATACCATACCCTCATCCACAACCCAATCCTGATCATTCACATTCCAGAATAACCGCCACCCATGGCCGCATGCCATCACCATCTCAACCGTTCCCTGATGAACAGCTGCTGGGATCCGGCCTTCTTGAAGTCCTTACCAAAGACACAATTAAGCAGCAAATCCGCACAATGTCTACTACCAAATCACTAGGGTTGGATGGTATCCATGTTCAAATGCTGAAACCACTACTTGACACAACCTTCCCCGCAGAACTCCTGGTACTGTTTCATGCATGCTTGCGTACGGGAAGAACACCACGTGGGTGGAATGACTCCTTACTGTTTCCTTTGCATAAGGATAAGGCACTCCCATACACTGCCACAAATACCCGTCCAATCAGCCTGATCAGCCTTTTTCGCAAGATTTTCGAATGCCTGATACTACCTATTATAACACATTCCGGTAATATGCAATATTCTTCCATTCAGGCAGGGTTTCGTATTGGATACTCCAGCCTGACGAATGTCCTGGCTCTTCCCCACCAGATTCAAACTCACCAAGCCTTTCATATTACCTTCTTGGATTTCGCCTCCGCTTTCGACAAGGTCCGCTGGCCCTATCTAAAGTCTGAACTTGAGAAACAGGGCATCCACCCCCTTGTTCTACAGTTAATCTATCATCTTATGTATTATAAGATGACATTTTCTGTTGTTGTCGATGGTGCCTTATCGACTCCATCCCGGCGGAAATGTGGACTCCTGCAGGGCTCACCCCTTTCTCCAATTCTCCTTAGTCGCTTCATCAACAGTTTACTTCAACTCCTCAATCAGTGACAGCCAGGGCACGCACCGTCAGCACTTTTCTTCGCCGATGATGGTGTCCTTATGGCACCAACCCTATCCAGATCACAAGAGCCACTAGATTGGGCTTATCAGTGGGCAACACAGCATGCGATCTCTTTCAATATTGCCAAATGTGGACATCTCTATACTGGCATGGAAAAGATTGCTACACATACATGGACCCCATTGCTGCATTACCAACGGATTCCCTGGGTCAACTCGTACAAGTACTTGGGTGTCATTTTGTGCCAGACGGGGATCGATTACCTGGCCCAAGCTGATATGCTTTCCAGACGTGTAGGCACCCTACGTGCTGCCATAACCTTGTATTCGGATACCTGGTCTCCACGTATAAGATATAAATATCTTCAAGGCCATTCTCTCACCGACTTTGGAATATTCAGTCCCTCTTCTCTATTCTCAGCATCTTTCCGATAGGAAAGGTCTCGCATGGCGTATCCTCAGAAACTGCTATAATAGTTGCATCAACTGGATTGCTGGCGGCAATGCAAAACGCCATCACATTACCGCCTATATTCTGGGTCTCTTAGCATTTGAGGATCGCAGCAGACATTTGTTTACCCGCTTCTACCATCATCTCATTACAGCCAGCGCTGATAATCCTGTACACTCCATGCTTCTGTGCTTTCCAACCAGGTTGCAACACTCCTACTCCTCCATATCGAACAGGTCCAAAGCATCTCCGTCCTTCCCAATACTGGCTAGATTTCTGGATCCACCACCCCTCTATCTAGATGGCTTGAAGAAACTAGGAATGCATACACCATCGTTGACTAAGCACAACCTCTTCCTTGCTCTGATGGCTGATAAGCGACACAAGATTTTACAACATCCGCACAAGGCCTCCAACTTGTTACGCATTACGAAGCCTGCCCTGCGGTCGGGGCCCATGCATTGTGACAAAGTCCTCTTTGCTCCATCTGCACTTCAGTCAAAGTTCCTTGCCTGGAGACGTGGTGTATTTGCCTGGGGTAGGAAATGTACTTGCGGATCACGCTTCAATCGTGGTCATGTCCTATGCATGCCCTATCCGTTACCCCTTTTGACTACGGTCCAGACTCAACTGTATCAACAGGATATTATGCATTTCAGTGACATAAAGTATACAGTTATGGACTTCTTACTCAATCACCGCGAATGGAAGAAAGCACAAACCTTGCTGGATTTCTGGTATTCCACCATGTCAAAATTATTATAGCAGGTCTGTATACACTTCAGGACTCCTGTCCTAGTCCTCATTTGCATGCATTCCTTCTTTCTTCTCCCCTATTTCTCGACTTAACCTTTGCCACTTATTTACTTGACTTACACTTTTTTGTCTCTACTTATCCTGCTCTTTGCATTGCCCTATTGTAACGTCTTGGGTTATTTTCTTAGCCCGTCGACCCTTTAATTCAAGTCAGTCGTTAATCCTGGCTGCAATCACATTGGCTTATTCCTCCTTTCCTTATCAGACCTTTCTTCTCCAATTGCCTCTTCTGGAAAATCTCTATCACTCCCCTTATTTGTTATCAAAACATTAGTAGAAAGTTTGATTTAGCTCTGGTTTTGAATATCTCACTGATGACCTTCCTGGTTGTGTTTTAGGTACTGCGTTTCTACTATTAGGACTATGTGTTAGAGCATATTGGACTACACCAAGTCCTCCCTCCTGCTGTATTGTGCCTCTTGTTTGTTTCCAACTTGCTTCACTATTACACAATTTTTGTCCTTAATTGTTCTCTAGTCTCTGTTGGTTCATATGATGCTTAGCGCATTTTGCAAGGTGGACTTTGTGGCCATAATTGTGGGCCTTATACCTTTGACCTCGTGGCCATCATTGTGGGCCTTGTACCTCTGACCTCGTGGCCATCATTGTGGGCCTTGTACCTTTGATCTCATGGCCTTCACTGCGGGCCTGGTACCGGCGATCTTCTTGCCTTGAGTGGGGTTTGTTCCACTCATCTTGCTGCCACCATTCTGGGCATTGTACTGATGGTGTGATTGGTTGTTGGATTCTTGAATTCCAACCATCTGGGGGATACTGAGACTTGTCTTGTAGGATGCGGGGTGTGCTACTTCTTGTGTAGTTGTGGTCTCCTTGGTGTATGCTTGCTGGTTTGGTGCTTCTAAGTTGTCTCGTCTGGCTGTGTCTTCTGGTACTTTGGTACCTTGGGTCCTGTCCCTAATTAATACTACTTAACCCCCTAACCCTAACCCTTAAAATTCCGAATATAGATGTTTTTGCCTCTTTCGGTAGATTTTTGAATGGAAAAAATAGATGTAAAATTGAATTTCAAGAGTACCAGCATGCTTAGCATGTTGAATATGGTAGAAATTAACCTTCTTGCCATTATAACATCTCTGATAAGTGCAAAACCAAGAGGGTACTACAATAAAGACCAGGTAGAATCATGGATTATGACTCATCTTATGTAAAAATCTTGCAAGTGAAAATAAAAAGGTCGAATATGTAATCCATGAAGTAGCGGCAAAAGCGATGCCACCAGGCTGTTTGGCAGGCCAAATAACATTCAATTAAGTCTTTTTAGAGATCATAGATGCTCTGTTATGCTGTTGAAATGGGTAATATAGCAGATTTTACCATAGTATGGAGAGTTTTGATAGGAAAGACGAATAATGAAAGGAATTTTGAGGCCGCCAGCATGATTAGCATAGTGGATATGGTAGAAATCCACTTTCTTGGCATCATAACATGTCAATTAAGTTCCACAACAAGGGGGTACTGCAAAAAAAACCAGGTAGAATCATGAAATCTCACTCACTTTTCTTGAATCTGAAAAGGCTTTGAAGTGGAGTCAGGTACCTAGTGTATTTAGCACCACTTGTGGTTCTTCTCCTGTCTCTAGCTTATACTACTTGATTCCTAACCCTAACCCTCTTCGCTCCCTCTGCACTTCAGTCAAAGATCCTTGCCTGGGGACGCGGTTTATTTGGCTGGGGTAGGAAAGGTGCTTGGGGATCACGCTTCAATCGTGGCCATGTACAATGCATGCCCTATCCATTACCCCTTTTGACTACGGCACGGACTCACCTGTCCAACAAGATATTAGTCATATCACTGACATAAAGTATACTGTTATGGACTTCTTGCAAAATGACTGCAAATGGAAGAAAGCACAAACCTTACTGGATTTCTCGTATTCCACTATGTCAAGATTGTTATAGCTTGTTTGTATACATTTCTGCACTCCTGTCATAGTACTCAATAGTCACTATACCTTCATCCTGCTCCCTTATTCCTCGTGGTAACCTTTGCCACTTAATTACCAGTATCACTGTCTTGTGTGTGTACTTGTCCTGCTCTTTGCATTTCCCCTATGCAACTGCTTGCTTTATTTACTTACCTAGTCTAGGTTTTAATTCAAGTGTGAGGACAATAATGGCTGCACTCATATTGGGTTATTCCTCCTCCCCTGATCTGATCCCTCTTCTCCCACTGCCTCTTCAGGCAAAGCTCAATCTCGCACATATTTGTTGTCAGAACATTAGTAGCAAGTTTGATTTAGCTTTGCTATTGAATATCTTATTTGAAGCCTTCCAGGGTGTGTTTTAGGCACAGTGTTTCTGCTAACAATTGCTATGTGTTGGTGCATAGTGGACAGCACCAAGTCCTTTCTCCCTTTATATTGTGCATCTTCCATAGTCTATACTTGCTTCACTACGACATATTTTTCCTACTTACTTGTTCACGCATATCTGGTTGGTCGTATGGAGGTTTCCACATGGTACACTTTTGACCTCTGGGCGAGCATTCTGGACCTTGTACCATTGACCTCTTGGCCATCATTGTGAGGCTTGTACCTTTGACCTTGTGGCCATCATTGTAGGGCTTGTACCTTTGACCTTGTGGCCATCTTTGTGGGCCTTGTACCTTTGACCTCATGGCCTTCACTGTGGGCCTTGTACCGGTGATCTCATGGCCTTGAGTGGGGCCTATGCCACTCATCTTGATGCCACCATTAGGGGTATTGTACTGGTGGTCTGTTTGGTTGTTGGTTACATGAATTCCAATCATCTGGGTATTACTAGGGCTTGTCTTGTATGATGCGGAGTGCGCTGCTTCTCGCGTAGTTATAGTCTCCTTGGTCATTACTTACTGCTTTGATGCTTCTGGGTTATCACGTTTGGCTAAGTCTTCTGGTGCTTGCGTACTTTGAGTCCTGTCCCTAATTCATACTACTTAACCCCTAACCCTGAGACGCCCTACCTTCCACGCAGAAGCCTACATCACATTTTCGTCTTAGGAAAAGGAGATCTTTGCCTCACTCGGGAAACGAGTCAGATGTGTGTTCTGCCCTGAGGGGATACATACCCCCTCCCTTCCCGCGTACTGAAGAGTCTTTAGGAACAAAGACGAAATAAGCAACACTTTGAATACCACTATCATCGATTCAAACTTGTCTACGACCCTTGCCTTTGCAGCAAACACTCTTGTCTTGCCCTCCTGCCCTCTTCCATACCGTGTAAAGACACCTTGCACGCCTCCCTCGCTCGGTGCCTAACCCTAACCGATCGCTGATTAACTGCATATCAGCACACTGCTATGCGTGGACCTCCGCTGCACTCCGTTCCGGTGTGCGGCTGACATGCATGGTCCCGGTCTCGTATCCATTTTACTACCAATCATAAACCTTACACACGATCGCGAGAATTTGTCATCCATGCATGCCTGAAGGTGAGGTCGGCGACTCATGCATGTGGAAAAATTCTGACCTACACCACCGCCATATAGGGGTGCATACGCACACCCCTCCCCACATCCCATTGGTCAAGGTCCCCATTGTCCCGAAAAGTGTGTATGAAGTAAAGCGCTTCGTATCCAGCTAACACAGCCTTCGCGCTGGTTAGTTTGATCGTACAAGCGGGTGTGGATTCCTCTAAAGTACGGCCTGGCGGCCGCACTAACACTAGATTCTGAAATAAAGTTACTGGGCTGTGTTAAAGCTGTGGGTCGAAAAATCTTTGAAAATCCTTTGTGTGTGTGGGCGTCGCAACGCCCAGGACAGGATCAACTCCCCCTGTGCAAACGTCCTAGCACGGTTGAGAAGTTGTAATACCCCTCTCATGGCCCAGCTTACTGATTAGTCTCTAGATTCCCACAAGGCGAAACAGCAACCCTTTCTCGCAAGAAACACTGTCTACGCTACCCTCTTGTACAACAAAGACCATCCTGCCTCTTCCCTCCTACTGAACAGTAGGCCCCTGACGCCCTCGCTCACTTCGCTCGCTTTCTTGTTTGCAAAACCATTTTCTAACAATAAATTTGTGTAGAATCGAGTGACGCCCTATGAGGAGTAACGGGTATTAATACCCCCCTCCACCTCCGCGTACAGAAGAGTTCTCACAACCCACTGGACGAAACCGCCCTAGATAGCACACTATCAACAGTCTACACGCTTTTGTCCTCACCAAAAGACCTCTTCTTGTTCTTTTCCCATGTGCCCGGCACAAACGCCCTGCAAGTTCGGCCCTTGGTGCTGAAACACTCGATCGCTGCGCTTGCACGGTCTAACCTCTACCCTAACTTGTTACCCTCTATGTGATTGAGCGTTCTTGATGGTCTTGCAATTGTGGGTACCACCGTATCCACACCCGGTATTGCTTATCCGGTGGGACTTTTGCATTCGCCGCTGGATGTTACTGCCCTGCTTTCCTGGCCTGAAGTTATGCTGGTCCATAGTCTGCTCACTTCCGGGTCGTCTTGGTACTCTTGTTCATCCTACCGCTTTCGTGCCAACCGTGTATTTAGATTCCCTAGTGGCTCTTCTCCTCTCTCAGGCTTATACGACTTGTTTCCTAACCCTACAATCCGGAGACTTTTGGTGTACTTGGCACCAACAGGCTATTGCTGGTAGTGCCAAGTCAATTCAAAAGATTATATGTAGAATCATGAATTCTCACTCATTTTGTGCAGAATGTTGTCAAGTCTAGCATCCTAGTGAGGTATAAAATGTCACTCACATTTCTAGCATAGCAATTGTATATAACATTGAAGGCAATACGATCTTGGTACTGGTTTAAACCCTAGGTTCAACTTTGCATGGTGCTATAGGAATACAGAATAGATAAAATAGATAAGAGAGAGGGGGCTAATGTGAATGCACTTTGTTTTGGAATATAAAATATCACTCATATTTCTAACCAATCCTTCTATTTAACATTATGATAAGAGTGATAGTATTACAAAGTCAAACCCTGGATTTGTCCTTGCAAGTTGCTACAGAAATATAGAATGCAATAGATAGTAAGGGTTAATATGCGAATTCAGTATTTATGGGATCAGGCAATGTCTCTGACATTTCGAACTCACTTTTTTTATTGAAACCTTGAAATCAGGTTCAGAAAACGTCAATTATACTTAATTCCGTACTCTGACACCGTCCTCGGTCCTCTGCGTGCTGTTCGGTATATCCTGGCATGGTTCAGTCCTTTCCCCTAACTTCAATATACTTGATTCCTAACCCTTTTATAGGATCATGAAATATCTCTCACATATATAACCAATTGTTCTATTTAACTGTGAAATAGCGGAGAGAGTATAAGTAAGTCCAGCCCCAAGTGTGACTTTGCAAGTTGCCTGGGAAATATACAATAGATAACATGGCATGGAGTGATGTGAATACAGTTTGTCTGGGATGCAATATCACTGAAATATCTAACATACCTAATTTATTCAACAATGAAATCAAAGAGATTGTGTTATGGAGTCAAACAATGGGTTTGACCTTGCAAGGTGCCACCGGAACATAGAATAGATAAGATAGTTGGGGCTAATTTGAATACACTATTTTTATAAGATCATGAAATATCCATGAAATATCACTCCCATATCCGACTGACTTGTCATTATTTAACATTGATATCACTGAGATAGTCAATTATGCTCGACTCCTAACCCTAACCCACTCGTATATGATTGTTTCCGGCCTCCATAATTGGCCCTGTACATATTCTCACCCCTATCCTGGACCAGGACTTTGCATTGTCAAGTCCACCTCGTCCCCCGCTTGAGCTAGTATCTGGCTTCTCTTTTTTCTACCTTGGGCTCGATGCTTGTGGAGGGCTTTCTACTCTTCCACCTTCTTCAGTTACTCTAGGAGTTTCTTTTGTCCTGGAGTTTGATCTTCCTCTGGGGTTGCTCTCCATGTTCTCATTTCTCTCAGTCCTGTTAGGTGAATTCTGGCCTGGTTCTGTCTTTGTCTTTAAGTTTAACATACTTGATTCCTAACCCTGGCATCCCTATTGTGTATTGTAGATGTATATGGTTTGGGCTATCCTTGACCTTGCTTTGTGAGGTCCATCTCCTTTTAGCCCTGTGGAAATATCTTCGTTCATGGTTCGCATTTTACTACAATGGGCTCGATGCTGGAGGAGCGCTTTTGACTATATCTCCCTTTCGCTTATTCCTGGGGTTTCCTCTGTAGTTGAGTTTGTTCTCCCTCAAAGAGTTGCTCTCCCTCCCCTCATTTCTCTGTCTACTATTAGGTGTGACGTGGCTTGGTTCTACCCCTGTCTCTAAGTTTAATATACTTGACTCCAAACCCTAGCGCGAAATCGATTTACCCCATAGAAACACCTGCATGGCTTGACTTTTATGGCATTTAATAATAAAAGGTTTCGCCTCTGGATGGGATCTTGGGAAAAGGTTCAACCCTAAACCCTTAACCTTTCCCACAAAGACCAGCAAAATTGTCTTGCGTTGCACCAAATATGCCAAACCAACTATAGTACACCAAACGGTTGAAAATGTATATGTAGGTCCTATCACCTCCTGTTGCGAATAGTATACACAACAAAGCAGACGAAATAAGTAACCCTGCTAGCCTAGAGCACCTCTGAACACGTACACCCTATCCTCGGCCATCAATCAGGCTTCGGTAGCCTAGGGGCAGCCACGCTGCTTACATCATCTGTCTTTATACTGTTTACACTGACATGACTGGGGTCTGGGGTGCGTACTCCTCTCGTTCCCTATACTCGTGCGACCGATGCTTCAACCCTATGCATAATCCATCTTGGTCTTACCTTCCTAGAACGGAGTTTTTTTACGGATCAATCTCCTTTTACACATGTTGTGGTTGACTGGTGTGCTGGGTGCTACTCCTGGCTTGACGTAGGTTGATGGCATATACTCAGCCACCTTTTCCGATCTTCCTTGGCAATCTATAATTTCTGGAGTTTGTTCAACTCTTGCGGTTACTAGGCTGGTCGTCGATTCTCAGGATGCTGTTCTCTGTATTCTGGCATAGTTTCGACTCTTCCCTCTAGTTGAATATACTTGATTCAATATTCTAATCTACCCGCCTATGGCTGGTACCACATGGTGGGTGGAAAGGGGAGTGGATAGGCACTGACGCTGGGGCGCAGTCAGGTGGGAGGCTTAGTGAAGTGGCGCTGTAACTTAACTGTGGCGCATTCATCTGATGTCCCAGAGGTGTGGCTGAACGTGGCTGATTTGGGGCAGGCACGTGCTCTGGTATCATGTGAGTTACTAGGATATATGCTGTATAGCTTGGCATCTATTGACTGCCACTATAGGATAGGAAATCCAGTGGCAGTATTCCGCTTCGGAAACCATAAAATATTCCCCATTTATGCCAGTCCTTTTATCACCCCCATTCATTATTTACTCCCAAAATCTACCCTCAGGCTCACCTGGTTCCAGCTCTGAGCTGCATGAGGCATCTCTCCCAAAGTGGGAGTTGAAGTATAGCCCTTCATTATCACTAGTTGGGGAGCCTTCTCTTATGCGATCCGGGGATATCTTGCCTGTTTTTGGTGAGCAATGGGATTCCCACTTCTCCGCACACACCTCGCTGACGATTGCAAGGCGCTTGGGAAGGATGATCTTTGTGTTCATCATATCTGAGCAATATCTACCAGACTCCTGATTCACCAGAAGGCCGCCCCACCTTCAACATGGAAGCCTACCTCACTTCTTTTCCTTGGAAACGGAGATTTATTCTTTGCAAGAAAAACTGTTCAGATGGGCTAAATACCTCCTCATCACTCCACGTAATTACGAATCTAGTAGAACCAAAATGAAAACAAGCAATTCTTCAAATTATGTATCCTCCATTCCACCATATTGACAGCCCTCCCGTTAGGAACAAAAACTCTTCTGCTCCCCTCCAACCATCTTTCACAACGTGGTCATTAAACCTTGCACACTTTACTGACTCCGTGTCTACCCCTTTGCCAAAAGGTATAACCCAGAACCCGCGATTTTTCAGTTTACCAGGTTCAATCTCTCCCAGTTGGCACATGATGGATAGGCATTGATGTACCCGTAAAAAACTGCTGGAAAGATTATAGGTTCCACATAGTTATGCCAATACTGAGGAGTACCTACAACACAGTTATTCATCCAAGTAACCCACAGCAGGGGAAGCTTTTCAACCAACCTACTTACGTCCGCCCAGCTCTGCATACAAGGAATCGTCTGTTCCGGTCCGCCACCTTGGAGCATACAATCTCACTTGTGCTCCTGCATTAATACAGGAGTGATATCCCCTCGCTACCAAGGCCACATGGCAGTTACCCCAGCCCTTGGGATAATGATGTTGGTTCTTGTCCCTTTGAGCTTGTGGCCTTCCCAGTCATCCTGACCTTAGTTATTTGGTGTTCATGAGTGGGCCATGTGCCTCTCATATTGATGCCATAATGTCTTGCATTGTACTGGTGGTCTCTAGGCCTGTGAGGGCCTGGATTTCGTACCACAGCGATGTTGTTTCTGCTTTGATACCTCCACCTAGGTGTTTCCGCAAATATACTGTACTAATTTGCAGGTTGAGCCATCGTGTTTGGTGCCTGATGGCGGCGCGTACTAGTGTACCACTTTCACCTACCTTGAGTACCTAATCGGTTTTGGAAGATATACACCACCTCTCTGCTGGCTCATCTGTTCTGTGTAGAATGACTTGGGTTGGCTGCCTTCCAACCCGGTCCTACATGTCTATCCTTGTTTCTTGCACTGATTTGCTTAACGTAGGAAATATGAATTCCACATTCTTGTTTTATTTCTAGGAATCGTTTCAAGCCAAGTCTAGCATTCAAGCGTGTCATAGATTTGTGACTCTACCAAACCTCTATAGATTACCATAATAAAAGTTTGATCATTATACAGCTCTCTTATAACTAAATATGAATTTGTACCTGCAGGTTATTTTATCGATCAACTGTACTTTTTAGGTAGCAATAAGCCCACCAACCTATATCAATTTTATCATCAAAATTTAGCTTTTGTGTGTATGGGGAGGATAACCTTGTGTCTAGTTGATACAACTTACATTTATCTCCATTATCACGGCAGCATCATATTTTTTACCTGCCCAGTACAATGGTGGAGTCATAAAATCGCCAAGGGCCATCTAATATCCTCCTGCTAGAAGGTTCACCTTCCCTGCCCATATTACGATCCTATGATGTCAGCTGACTTGCAACAGGTAACTACTTCTCTGTGGGTTCAATGAAGATAACTGGGCCGTACTTATGGAGCGGTGCCAGGTGTGGCGCAAATTTCAGCCACCAAGGGAGGAGTACCATTTGGAACAAGTAGTACTAGGCCAAGGTCCACTATTGCTCTTAGGCCCATGCCTACATTGTGTTGATAGCCAAAACCCTATGGTTCCTATCGCACAACGCCAAATAGAGGAGCGGGAAGGGAAAGTGGCAAAGTAATTATACGGGAAAGAAACTAAATGATTGCGTGAAGAGTCCTAACTACAGGCCACCTAGAGGTCCTTGTACAGAAACTCTTCCTGCGACCCTAACCCGGCTGACTCACACCTTTGAGTCACCCTCTTGGCATTACTCATATTGAGTCATACTATGAAATCCATCAGGTGCCTCCTATAAGTCAAATGGGCAGCGTTCCCAACCAATCAAAACTCATGAAAAACAAGTCGTGTGTCCTAAAGTGGTCAGATGTGTGAAACCCATGACTCATAATGTGTGTCATGTGCGAAAAATCGTTACCTCATATGACTCACCAATGCGGGTCATGCGCACAATCAACCAATCACAATATAACAATGATTGCACTAGTGTGCATCATCAGAGACCACATGACTACTACTGAGTCATTGTTCTAAATCTGACAGCCTTATGACTCATAACTATGAGCCATGTGAAATCCTGCCTAAATTAGTAACCAATCGTGAGAGGCACTGAGAACGGGAGGTAGTACATAGGTTTGCGGGTGAGGCACTCAAGTCACATCGTGGCCTATTGGTACGTAGCACTAACTAACTTGGTGCTCTCCATACTGGGCTTGAGAAGGCCTGTGAAAATCTGATTTCCATAACCGGTGAGGAACCTGGCTCCTTGCCCGAATATAGTATATTCTCTCCCCTGGCTCGATTTGGATAAGGTCTCTGGACCAAATGCTGCTATAACCTTGGCGGTTCCATTCCATCCTACTCTCACATCTTTCCGCTCCCTTCCAACAGCAAGTCTTTCTCCCAAATTTTCCATCAGGAATAGGTGGTGTTGTCCAGAGCTCAACCTTGAATTTATAGAAGGCAGGTTTGGACGAAAAAGGTCATTGATTTTAAAGATGCTAGTCAATGGCAAGTTAGAAGTTACAGCATTTAATCTACATTTCTGCACAACGGAAGCATGCCATATCACAATTTTCCTCCTCCTGTGCAGCAAGACAATATGCTTCAGCTATACATGCAGCAATTAGATTTGCCTCACTGAAGCCAGTATTGCCCAAAGGATTCTCATTGAAGAAACGTGATCCTGTAATAGATCGGTAAGCAAATTCAAGATAACTCAAGCAGGACTGATTCTGGGATCGAATTCCACTAGCGGGCAAGGCCAAGCTGTCTTCTAAACACAAGGACCACTGTTCCAAGAGCGGCTTGTTCGCCAGCTCCTATGGCAATTAGTGTCTTGTAGTTGTTTAGGGGTTTAAGATGCGGAATACATACCATAATAAGCTTTTGTGCAGCCTCTGCTGCTCCAGCAGAACCATGACCATAGTGAAGTGTACCCTCGCAGTTGACAAAGGAGAGAACCAAGGGGTAAACGCTACGATTAGTGGCTATCGGGATAACAAGGTTCTCGTAGTTGATATTAAATCGCCGTCCACCCAATGCGGCTGTAATAGCAGCTCGTGGTTCGTCGCCGTAAATTCCCTCCTATAGTTTCTTCGCATCCCGTGGTCCTAGTAGTGCCCAACTAGGCAGGGCTCTTTCATTCCTGATGTTACTCAAGAATGTAATTAGTACATCTGCAATGTTGCCATGGGCAAGTAGGGAGGTAAACGCTCAAAAAGCCATAGTACTCAAATAAGGCGAGTTTCCTGTGGGATTTGATTCCATTGCAATTTCATAATCCTCATCCTGATGCAAGAGCCACTCAACAAGTTTAACACTATGCCTTTCAGGATTAATATAGTTGTCCTGAGGAAACAAATTAAGCGTGATCCCGAATTGTTGAAGAAGATCACGAGCCTCAACCAGGTGCATACCATGATACGTCATGGGGGAACCATAACACCGAATGGGGGGAATATCGCTAGCCTGAGAAAGGTAAGCTTCATGTAGCTCTTGGGAAGTAAGTGCGGATAGTGGCTGCCTAATCAGTAGGTGAAACAATTCTAGTCTGGTATAAGCGGGTGTCGAATTGGTAAACAACACTTGTGAAGCCAGGGGTGACCACGCTTCACACATTGCCATCCAGGAATTACTGTTGCAAACTCGAGAACCAAGAACTGCGATATAATTGCTACGCAAACTGTACGTTCTTACTAGCACAGTAATTCCTGGTCCCGCGATAGCAAGCATTTGTAAAACCAAGATACCCATCGTAGAAACCATTCTCCATAGAAGTTTGCCATATCGTAAGCCTTCCCGGAGGCGCCCTAAATCTATATTCAGGCCCTCCACCTGCCTCAACTGGTCTTTCATATAGCCTACCTTCTTGCCATCGATAGCTTT
This sequence comes from Tuber calosporum, assembly GCA_003316355.1. Classification (NCBI taxonomy): domain Eukaryota; kingdom Fungi; phylum Ascomycota; class Pezizomycetes; order Pezizales; family Tuberaceae; genus Tuber; species Tuber calosporum. Next base: position 3,187 of record QFET01025441.1, on the reverse strand, counting down.
GGGACCAAGTCCCGGAAACTCCTGGCTCAGGGATGGAACAACAGCATATTCCAGGGTCAAATGGAGCATGACGTATGACTTCATGATTTTCAATTTCATGAGTTCGGCACCAAAAGGGTTTGTGTTGAGGAAGTGATGTGCGTGGGCCGCAATAGGCACCATCATTGCCAACCTTGTGGCTACAGGGACTTCGAGATTGCCATCAACAGTAGTTGACATGATTGTCAAATCATGTAAAATGGCCTGATGTTGAGTGTCGTCATCGTTCATGGACAGCAGCTCTAAAAAGCTGCACAGGCGTACCACATTTTGCCCTGATGTGAGTACCTCCCAGAGCTGCTCCATTTGCTGTGCATTTTGAAGTGACACGCTTGTGAGCCTGGAATTGACTCTAGGACTAAATTGAAATAAGGTTTGCTCAACCAGGTTGTACAGTCCATTGTCGTAGTTGCTGACCAATAGCAGACGAAATTCAGAGCATTCTTCCGCCTGGTCACCTGGTAGACTTTGTTGTGATTGCTGTTTGTAATTAATTATTAGAAATGCATGATATAGAATATAGATAGATAGATACACCAATCATGATAGCATACCTGAACTAAGATCTCACTTGTATTATTGGCATCTATACCACTTTCATTAGCATTTATTAACCTAATGCCGAATTCAAGAGACAATATACCTTCAGTTTCAGATAGACCTGCAGATATGATGGTAGTTGCTGACCCCAGCTGAGCTGTTGTACTGGGTGAAAGCAGACTTCCTGTTGCCATTCCAGAATCTAATTTGAAAATCAAATACATTAGTCATGAAGAGATCTAACACTAGTTTCGACACAGAGGTTGAGTACCCTCATCTCGTATCATCTGAATAGTTGACACTGAGGATGCCACATTGGGGATGGAACCTGGTATTGCATTATCCCTGACCTCTGGAACCAATCGGTGTGCCTTGCTACCATGTGCAGCAGGATCATCCTCACTAGTGTCCATGATATCAGAATCTGGAGTGTGTATTAGCTTCCTCAATGTATGTATATATTTATCCTCATGACAGGTCTAACCTGATGACCTCTCACCAGAACTGTCACTGAGTCCACCTTCACTGGCCCTCTGTTCCCTGACCTGTATAATACCTATATAATATATTCAACTAGATTAGCAATCATATTCACTAATTGAATAAAAATCTATGTAAATCCATCTCAGTAGTGAAAGTATTACCAGTCTGGGTTGTTGCGCGCGTATTATGACGTTCCTCAGTATTTACCAGGGAGCCCATATCTGCAAGGAAGGCTTTGCGTGTTTCAAAGGGCCAGTGTGCCACTATTTGTCGTATGAAATCTGGACACTAAACCTGTATTTAATATATGATTCAACATATCAGAAAGCAAGATTGGATACCCAAGGCTGGATGGCAAGGCTGACCATATCACACTGCTGGCGTACAAGTTCCATGAGGTTTAGAGAACAGGCATCCATGTTATCGGTATGGTCCATTTCGAAAATCTCTGCATCGCTACGATTTCTGTCTGTCTGTCTATGTAACCAGATTGTAGAGGCAGAGATCTTCACTATGGTCGTGTGTTCAAGAGGTTGTGTGAATGAAAGAAAGGAGGGAAGGTTTACTTTGCAAGATTGGGAGAGGGAGAGGTCACTTGATATACAGAAAGGGGGCCCTTGGGGAAGGGCAGTCTAGTTAAATATATAGCCGTAAAGAGCAAGCTTTGGTACCTAGGCCATGAAAGGTATATCCTGCTTCCACTACCACCTCATACATGATGCTAGATAGAACAGAAGAAGGGATACAGCAATGGCACACGCAGCCATTAATTGCTCCTGATAGATTTCTAGAGGAAATCAGCTGATGCAACAAGGATATAGGTTTTGATATTTTCCCCAGTCCTCATTCCAAAGGAGACAAAGTTTCGTAGCAAGGGTGAATCAAGGACCTGTGGCTGGTGGCATTGTATGTAGGTCCTCATTACCCTAGGTGTAGTTGAAGGTATGCATTGCGCGATACTCTTGTCAACAATGTCGTACTCGACTACCTCATTAAAAAGGAAGAATTGATCAAGAGCATGGCAGCCGTGAAGGGGTGAGTGCTAGCATTCAGAACAGGTTTCAGCATCAATATAGGAATTGAGGATCCAAATTTACCTGCCATCTCAAGAATGTGACAATTCAATTCACATGTAAGACTCCATTTAGGACAAATGAGGGTTTGTGTGGGAATAATCACTTCATGAACAGGTGTACATTTGAACGGGCAATAGCGTGTCCATTTATACAGTCGCCTTACAATGGCAATAATACATTATAAGTCTGGTAAGTTGGATGGCAATTGGAACCTAAGGGGGAATTATAAAGCGGAGAAGACGGTATAAATATAAGACCCAAGTTCAGAACTCATGGTTGCTATTGCTAGGGAGTATCGTGTTTCTCAATTGATGTAAATGGTATTATGTATATGAGTAGCAGGGGTAGCAAGGTGGTTGATATTGGTGACGGGAACATGAAAGGGATGTTTAATGACCATGAATGCCATATTGCAGTAGAGATAACGGCAAGTATACTTTTACAGGTAGTTTAGAGGTAGATGACGGTGCATGAGGCCTGCAAGGCAACAGGCTACTAGCGTAACATTTATAGCTTGACCAAGGATTCTTCTGGTTGTAGTCAAAATGTGCGCATTGCTCTTCGGCCCAGTGAGTGAATTCGGCAACTCGTATACAATCCTGCACGTATTGTCCAGCAAAGCCTCTGCTACGTTGGCATCAGTGGCTTCAAAAGGAACCATCCTGTGGTAGCCACAGTGCGGACATGGCTCTTCTGCACAGCCAGTCAACCAGGCAACTCGTGAACCATCCTGATTGTATTGACCAGCAAAGCCTGTTATAGCTTGGCATCTGTGGCTTCAACAGGAACCTTCCTGTTGAAGCCACAGCACGGACATGTCTCTTCAGCACAGTCAGTCAATTCGGCAACTGGCAAACAATCCTGCACGTATTGGCCAGGACAACCTCTACCAGGTTGGCATCTGTGGCTTCAACAGGAACCTTCCTGTTGAAGCCACAGTGCGGACATTGCTCTTCTGCACAGCCGGTCAACCAGGCAACTCGTAAACCATCCTGTTTGTATTGGCGAGCAAAGCCTGTTCTAGCTTGGCATCTGTGGCTTCAACAGGA
>QFET01025432.1:4821-26246 GCA_003316355.1 Tuber calosporum | reverse complement strand
CTATTCCTCTATTCCTCTAATCCTCTGTTCCTCTATTCCTCTATCCCTCTATTCCTCTAATCCTCTATTCCTCTATTCCTATATTCCTCTATTCCTCTATTCCTCTATTCCTCTATTCCCCATTCCCTTACAAATGCAACAACCTGCACTCACTTATGGCGCAGCGAACAGCGCACGAGCACAAGAACTTGACTTGAAGAACCCCCTACACTACCTCCTAGATATACCATAGCCATTGTTCTATATCAAACGCCCTTTATTCTATCCTGCTTTGAGAGGGAAGGAAGCTTGTTTTAAGCGAGTTTTGATGGTTCAAGAAAAGACTATGTGCGGGTTATCAAAAGAGAAGAAAAAGGAGGCTGTGAGGCAGTTATGGAAGCGGGAACACCGAAGAAATAATGAGAAGCAGGTTCAGGAGACTCTTATCAATGTCAACGAGGGTGAAGGCATTCCGAATTCTGGCACAGCTAAACGTAATATGTTATCCACAGGCATTTAATAAAGTTCTATTTATATATCGAAAGCATAAACTGATCTCTTTATCATTTATATTAGATCCTCGGCTACCTATCCTATTGCTCACCGGCAAGATGCTATACAGCATGAAACGGAATATTCCCCAGATGTTGATTAAGCTCAGACATCAACATGTAACATATCATCTATGTGCTGATTTTGATATCCTGGACACAATTCTTTTAAGGCCTTGATGTCAGCCAGATTCCAACTTAGTAGAAAGCTTTGAGGACGAAAATGACCCAAAATTGAAACGCATCACAGGCAGAGTTGTGATTATAAGGGACAGGTAAATAATTAATGATACTCGTGGCTGTAAATAGACTTATACAGTAGTTAAACTATGATTAGGCATGATATCCCATGTGTAATAAAAGCCGGGAACAAAAAGGCCAGTTGACTATTACCTCAAATTTAACCAGAGGTTGACAAATATGTTGCCTCCAGGAATTTAGCGGCAGATCATATCCAGCATGGTGCGATGGGTACACGGAAACGCTATAAACCAAATAATATACTAGGCGTTCGAGATACTACCAACGACCATACCAAGAATGCCACAACTCTCGGCCTTCCTAAAAGAAACGCAAGCAGCAAGCTTAACCCTGACCTCACTTTAAGAACAAAGGGCTGTGTTTGTGTGCACTGTGCGTTTGCACCAAAAATGGAAAACCGAATAAGAAATATCAACTTTAAGCCGAGACCAGCACCGTCGCATAAGTCAAAACCCGACATTGAAGCACCGTGGGTATTTGGCCAAAAGCTTCTACCATTGACGTAAAGTGTGAAGGCTTTATTACATGATTTTCTCCCTGAAGAGTATTCTAAATACAAGGCTATCTATTGGACCATTTACGATGGAAGAGGAGACAATATTGATGAAGCATTTGGGATATTGACTTCACGTTCACTGGTCATCAATGTGAATACCAATCACTACAAGGATGTGGAAAACGTATGCCATGGATGGTGTGCCGTTGTTGTATTGGAAGATTTTGAAGGAGGCGATGCCTGCTTCACAGAGCTTGGAGTTAAGATTGATTGTCTCTCTGGTACAATAGACTGTTCTGTCATCTCTTCAACTATATGTGTGACTAACATGAACGATCTAGGATGCGCTATTTTAATGAACTCGTATACGGTGAAGGATTATATAGGATCTTTTGTAGGCCGTCGGTATACTGTAGTCTACGTTACACACCAGGTGGTTCATGATGCCTACGTTGAGAGGACCAGGAATCTATTGTGGAATTCAGCAGAATGCCAGAATGGTGGCAGAAATCATGTGGGAACTTAAATGTGCAGATAGTTGTTTCTCATTGATTTGTCCTGTGTATATGTGAAGAGTATTATAATAAATAGTCAAACCAGATCTGTCCAAGTTGGATAGGTGGAAAGAAGTCATTCACTCATCATACGCTCAAAACCATACGCCCAAAGGCATACGCACAAAATATATCCTCAAAACTATACGCTCAAAACTATATTCACAGGCCTCTACACCCAAAACGATACGGCGTAAATCATAGGCTGCAGGTCATGCCCTCTGAGAATCAAATACATTTGGACATATGCCTAATAGTTATATATAATAGTAGGGTCATGTACTTCAGATACAGCAATAGAATTGGAGATAGACAAATTTTGCTCTAGTCACTAGTGATAACTCATTAAGGAAAGAAGGGCTCCACCCAGTTGGGAAATGGGGAATTTGGGATACAGGGCCCTGCCAGGGTAATAACCCAGGGAACAATATCCCCACCCCACCCCACGGCCCGTGTGGGGCATTGTGGAAGGCTGGGCAGGGAAGAGAGTCATAAAATCAACCCCGTGCCGTGTTGAGGGCGGGGCAGAAAAGGGAAAATCCGCCCCGCTCCACCCAGTAACGAACACTAGATGGTAGTTAAACCTCCAAACTCTCCTCTCTTTTACTTTTATTATATCTGTACAAATTAGATTATTGTACAATGGGTATTGGATTATTGTATTTCTTGTGTATTTTGTGTTTTTGACAGTACCAATAGGATAGTTTATGAGGCTGATATCTGATATGTAGGAGGATATGTGGTTTTGGTTAATATTCGTTCCTGTAGTGTATCAGGCATTTGGTTGCATGATATTTATTTCACACTATAGGTCATCTTGCATATGATAACTGGTATAAGGTATGAAATATAGTATCAATAGCATAGTCGGAATCATGGTATATTAGGATGATTCCAGATTGTTGAGGATCACAGGAAACCTTGTTGTGTTGTTTTCGTGTTTTGTGTTTTACAAGTTTTCTTGTCTCCCTTTATTTTGTTTAGAAGGGGGGAGATCATTGAACTTGCATCGTATCACATCTTTTTGCAGAAAATGTGTATGCTAATATGTTTATGGATGCTGTTACACTCTTGGAACAATATACTATGGGCTGCTATCTGTAATATTGTTGAGAAGATCCTTGAATTCAACTAGTATAGATTTTAACCTCTTAGTTTTCCCTTTTTTCCTCAATTTTCTTATCTCTAATATTGACAGGAAGATTGACTAAGCACAAAGGATTTCACAGGACTCAAGATTATGAGTCATAAGGTTTGGATATTTCAGACTATAACACATTATTAGTCATGGTATTTTACAGGATGCATACTAGTACTATCATTCTTATATTGGGATTGGTTGATTGCACGTATGACTCATATTTGAGCCTCATATGAAGTTATGAGTTTCACACAGGACTCACTCCAGAAGTCACGGGTTTCACGCATATGACCACATTAAGGCACAAGACTGGTTTTATGAGTTATGATTGGTTTTAGTATGTGGTACAGTTGACATATAGGAATCAGTTGATGGATTTTCTATTATGATGCACTATGAGTTGTAGAGGTTGTGTGACTCATGGGTATGAGTCACCATGGTTAGGGTTGAGAGAAGAGTGCCTATATAAAGGACCTTTAAACAGCCTGTGTTTAGGAATCTTCACTCAAATATGTAAGTTCTCTTCTATACAATTACTTTTTTGGGTTCAGCAACAGAGAAGCGTGAACCATGTGGCACAGTATAATGCAACAGTGGCTGTGCTACGAAGGTCCCAAGACTGTTAGTGATCGATTGTGATCTAGTGAAAATACTCTTAACACAGGCTATTTATGCTATATCATAAAAAATAAAGTAAATTTATTATATACAATTGTTTGAGAATTTGACACTTTCCGGTGGCTTCTCTATGTTTTTGTAACTTTGTCTCTAAAGTCAGCAGTGCCATATGCAGATCCCTCCCTATAAGCTCTCATCATTCGCTCTGTTCGGGCCCAAAATCTCTAGATCAGAGTAGGTTGAACAGAGTTCAAACATTTAGGAACTATTTTCCGTAGAGCATGAATATGATACCGATATCTCTTTCGTGCATACCCTTTTGCTGCTCCCCAATAATACTCGATAAAATTGAGCTCGCAATGATATTTTGGAAAGAAGTGGACCAAATGGCCCCTCACTTTGACCTCTTCCTCCAATCTGCTTTTTTGAACCTTGAAATCTGGCTCTTGAGCTATAAGTCCTCTGGCATAACATGTTTCTCCATCAAGAAATGACTTGTTCTCTTTTCCATCTGGCTTTGTGCATTGAGCTTGTAACTTTGATCTCAATAATCTATGCTCTTGAAGTATTATTTGAAGTCCTTTGGGTGTACCATCTGCCCTTACCATAGGCTGAATATCTCCTGTCCTGGAATTTATTCCTGGTCGAAGATGGGCTTGTGCACCTCCAGGACGAAGATTCATCATGGGAGCTTGTAATGCATCATTTAAATAGGCTGAATGGCTGGTGGCCTTGTCGAAAAGAAATAAGGCTTGACAGCCAGGAAATGCAGATTCAAAAACTGGAATAGCTAGCTTTATGACCTGTTCAACAAGCTGATTACCATCCCACCAAATATCTCCTCCATAATCAATAGAACAGGTAGCAAGCTGTGGCTCAATCCGCTTTGGGCCTTCCTCTAGCATTCCAAAATCAGAAATTATCCTGTGGTCAACTTCATCAGGTATACGAAGTCATCCTCCAGGAGTAAGGAAATCAGAAACCTTGATACCTTTACCGCGGGTCTTCTTCTTCAGAGGAATATTGTCATCTTTAATTCATATCTTGTACCGTCCATCATTTGCGTTGAATGTTGATTCATCATGCACAATCAACACAATTGGCTTCACATTTGGGGAAACGTTTGGTTGATATACCATGCAAATCTCTTCCCGGTGCTCAGAATTAATCAACTCCCAACGTACCATACGATTCTCTAAAGCTTGTAAAGCTGGCAAGAATTGTTGCTGCCGACAGGAGACATCAGCTCTCTCGTGGCCATCTTTGTAAACCCCTTTACGGACATCACGGAATTTGTAGCCCATTACATGCAACTATTTAACAGCTGTGTGACTCCTTAGAGTTTCTTGAACTTCCTTTCGTGACTCTGGAAGAGCAGCCAATTGGACCTTGGTTTCCAAGGAATATGGTTGTGGAGGATTCTTTAACTGGGACTGCTCTTCAAAAGGAAGAATTCCTGTTTGCCAATATGAAGAGATTGCACAAGCAACACTCTGGCCTGTAATAGCTTCACCAGCTCCAGCCAAATATTCTCTAAGAGCAAGCTTGGTACCTTCATCATCGATTAACCAGTGAAGCATTGGTGACTTGCCCTGAGAGGTTGAAGGGATTTGACGACTCTTGATCCAAGTTCATTCATTTTGGACAATTCGATTGCGCACTTGGTTTCCATGACCATTGGCCGCAGCAATGAATGAGGTGGCTTCTTTGCGTGCCCTCTTCCAGAATGTCTTCTGGAGACCATATCTTTGAAACCGAAGAAAACTCCCGCACTTGCAAGTAATGCTCGGGGTCTTGACCTTTGGGTGTTCTGTGCTTGGACTGTAACAGTTTCCGCATATCTTGAATACCTGAAACATTTTCACTTAGCTTACAATTAAATATACAGTGATTGAAACTTACCTTTTGTTAGAATATGATACTTAATGCGTGTTGATTGATACTTGGATAAGACTGGCCAGCATTCAATTGCCTCAGCCAAATTCTCACTCTCTCTTCCTTCATCCTTCTCAAGATTCTCCCTATCTACTTCATCATCATCTACTGCCTGCTCCTCTTCAGCTCCGATATGCTGCCGTCCTCCATCTTCTGATACTTGTATCTTCTTTGGTCCCAGCTCACCCTCTAATCCCCTTGCCCTGACTACTACCAAGTCCTCCAATATCTCCCCTCTTCTCTTTTCCTCCAGCTTTTTGCATCTCCAAATTGTTTGCCAACAAGGTGCCTTTCCTCCTCTTCTTCTCCTTAGTAGGAATCCCATCTCTTCTTAAAATTACCATCATGCAACAGTTAGCCATTGCCTTAGTCCTAATTTGTCTAAATAAATTGATTAGAAACTTACTATGGAGCACTTCTAATTCCTGACTGTTAACAGTCTCTTCAATCAAACTGTGACTATTGTCCCCCAATTCATTATTCCCTGCCCCTTTGGGCTGACTACCAAGTCTGCCAATGGCACGACTTTGTTGTATACGCTTCTTGACCCACGTCATTTCATATTTATTGATCTTCTTGTTGTTATTCCGGTTGTCACTTTCATGCATATATCACATATCATTGTACTCTATTATTGAATATTTCTTTATTTTCCCTGCTTAGTCACTAATTCATGTTGCATTCTAATGCCAAGACTACAACTCTTACACCTAATATCCAACGTTTAAAACCAGTATACCATTCTTTCTACTAGTATTTAGAAGTTAAAAAAGTCGTACTTTTATTCTACTAGGTGTCTTGTTATTTTCACAGTTTTTCTATCCTTTTTAGACCAGTATTGGGTTAGTTATACTCATTTGAAACTCCCCCTAAATGAGGTTCACACTTATCCGTTGATGCACTATACCTCTTTACACTTATCCCACTATTAGGATTATATGATAGAAGCCAAAAGAGTACAGCTATCGATACAAGGTAGACATAGCCCTAAGAACAATAGTTCACCTTCCGACCATACTATTAGGTGAGATAGCACTCCTTCTTTGATGGCTGAAATTAGGACCATCCTAAATACAAACCTGAGTTCAAAATAAGTATATTCAGGATGGCCTAGTCATTATTAGAACATCTCCAGTGAAGTAGTTACCTGTTGCACCCCAGCTAATGGCCTGGGATTGTAACGAAGATTTCTGAGATTCCTGGTCTTAACTTGTCCTGCTCGATTTTTACTTCCAAATCCAAATACAAGTACTATAGTGCAAACCTCGGGTGATGCCAGTAAATGTGCACAACAAGGTCCCTGACTTTCGCAAATCCTTGGAACACCACTAGAGGTCTGGCCGCCCCTGGTTCTAGTTAAAACAAGAATATTAAAAGCTTGCCATCAAACTCCTTTTAAGCCTTATGTGCTGTGGGTACAAGTACAAGTCCCTAGCATGTACTCAAGTACACGTATGGACAAGAGAAAGAGGGTCTTCTTGGTACTGGAATTTCAACTCCCAAGACTCCCGTGTGTCCGGTCCATACTTGTAGACAGTATTGGCGGTGACGGGATAGTTACCCTCAAAACTCAAGCTCACTGGTCATCGTCATAGGCAAGTTAAGGGGAAAGGGTAGTGGTAAGTATCATATCAAAATATTATTCAATACATAGTATTATCAAATTCAAAGCAAAAAATTATCATACATTAGTGTTTAGTCCTTCCTTCCTGTCTTGCCTTTCTATATTTCTTCACATCAATATATCTGCTTCCCCATACTCGCACTCACCTCCTCCACCAGTGACCACACAGGCACACTATCTCCCAATTCATCTATGCAATAACTTGTCACCTACTTACTCCCCTTACCTCCTTACTCCCTCTACCACTCATATTCTACTGTACTTACTTCCTCCAGCTCTTTAATAGTTGTATTAAACATTAGAAAATGAAAGAGATAAAATCGATAATAGTTATATAATAAGTATTAAATAGAAAATATATATAGGACACTACTTGTAAAGGGAAGAACATAACAAAACTATTGGATTATTATCCCTGCAGATGATCAATGTTGGTTGCATCAACAACTACATTTATTAAAGAAGGATAAATATTGTTGAGACTTCTTGAACCATCTATTGCCTGGGCAATACTATTCAACTCGGGGGACATTGGAGTTCCAGGCTTGCGGTCCTGATATGTCCTTGACACTGGTTGTTAAAAAAATTCACTTGACAGTAAAGTGTATATATCCTCTACTGAATACCGAAGGATCGTAGTTAAAGGCAAAGGAGAGATTAATGAGTTAAACAGGAGGGATTGTGAAAGAATTGCCTTGTACTCTACTGGCAAATAGGAGTCATCATTAACTTGACTAAAGTTCAGATTTGCTATTAGCACATAGCTTCTGCTTCAAACTCTTGAGAAGTCATAATAAAGTTGTGTGGTTCATGTAGCTCAAATAGAATTTTAGTATGTGGTGATTGTGTTGCCATAGTAGATGGTGTTTCATTGAACTTGTATTTATTTTCCCTCATTGCTGAAAGTTGTCCTTATTTTTGTACTTTTTGTTGTGCCTGAAACCAAGCTTTCACTTAAGCAACCTGTGTTACTTTGTTGAAAGAAATATTGTTTTTTAACTTAGAATGAATTATTCCAAAAGTGGAAAAAATACTTTCACAGCTACCTGAGTTGAAGTATACAGAGAAGAGATGACGGGCAAGATTTTGCAAATCGTAACAGTCTTTGTGTTGTATGAGTTTCCAAACCAATTTAGGATCTGGCTTCTGGTGACAAACATTTGCTGCTTCACGTAATGCATCCTCTGTTCTATAAAATACCGGCCCAAATTATCCTCTAACACGCGCATAATACTCCAGAAATGTTGATACAATAGTTTCAAAGCCCCCTTCAAATAGATTCTTAAAGAATCCCTGTACAGTATTTGCAAGTTGTAATGGTTGCAGTTATTCAATTTGATGAGAAAAGGGACTTTTTCCTATATGCAAGATGCTAACGGGAAGATATAGATTTTAGATTACTGCAAGGAGAAATAGTGGATGATCAAGTACATTCCATAGCTTATTGAGTTAACATAGTGCACTTCGTTTAACCTCCTATATATTTATTAGTTAATTAAATATTAATACACATTATATATATAAGATAATACATACGATGCTCATCAAAAATTATTCCTCCATTAAGTTTTAGAAAAAGCCAAACAGATAGTCAAACAAATATGATCTAAATTGAGAGAGTCTCACTGTGGGATCATATTTGCAATTACTTGAGGTCTTAGCTATATATTTACTTCATGTAAATTAGGCCAAAAGTTATTATAATGAATAATCTGAATAACCTACATTGCCTTTCACTATTAAGGGTAGTTGAATCAAAGGATAAGTGAATCGAACTAGGCTTATAATCGTTTCTTCTTAGACAGAGATTGTCTAGCAAGCATTGTAAGTAAAGTAGTAAAAGCTTTTGAGTAAAATTTATTATACGGTAAAGGTCTTACATGCTCTTAATATTTTCCAAAATCCCCTCAAATGCCACGACACCCTCAGATGCCATAAAATTTGATTATGTAAGTTTTTTTAATACTTAATTTTGAAAATTTAATTATTAGAGCCTGTATAAGTTAAAACCTGACTGTGGAGCTTTTTTGAAAATTGCAGGAAAATGCATTACAACAATGGTTACCAAAACAAAAAGTTTTAAGATACAACCAGTTTAGTTTACCTATATCTTCACAGAAATACTACACCCTTAAAAAAACTTTAAAATATTTCTATAACTATTAAAATTCTATTTAGCCAATCTGCTTTATAGCTATGATTTCAAATTTACCAATAACTTTAAAGTACATAGTTTTGCATGATTTTCTTTTTCTTATACCCTTGTGGACAACCATTTCTTTTAGGCAAATTACCTATCTCTACCCCTTTCAATGTAGAAACCTGTATTCTAATACGTTCTTCCTATTCCTTCACTCTATGTTCCAACTCTTACTGCTCTTTATATACTCTCATGGTAGTTATAGTTTGCATGATATTGTTTGGAATAGTGATAGATATGAGGAAATCTGTCATACTAGCATGTTTAGTTCTTGTAGGCTTTATAGATTGAACTTGGTCAACCACGGTAGAGGATAGGATTGTATAAAGCCAGGTTGATTGAATATGTTCTGAGGTATAAGGGCTATACTTGCTCCATATATCAAATACTCTTTTCTGATTTTAGCTATAATCATAAAATTGGCTCCAGAAACACTTTGCTGATTTCTTGTACAGGTACATCTAACTAATAAGGTCGAAGGGATCATACAGTTTGAAAAGTGAAAATAATTTAGAAAGAGGTTTCTGAGAAGATAAAGATAATTAATAGTAAATATGTGCAAGATAAATAAACACTGATGTACTATCAATATTACTAAACTATAGAAAGACAATTTTCCAAAATTTTGATCTTGGGGTATACCAATGATATTACATTAGCAAGACATTATGGTTGCACAAGCTACATCCAACTTCAAAGAATTATAACAGAACAACCAGTAATATATTACTTATGATTTCTCATTCTACAGATGTACAAGTAGCTAAAGTTATTTTAGATGGTGAAAAGTTTATTTGTGAATTTTTTAGTTTTTGGGACATAAAACATGCTACAGAGGTCATATAGAGTTCTAAAATATTTTCTGAGCTACTGTTCATATACTTTGAATGACTAGCTAGGTGGTTAAGCAAAAATAAATGTTTTGTGGTTGGGGCCCAATAGTCAGGTTTTACCTTATACAGGCTCATTATAAAAAGAAATCTTTTACATACAATTAAGAAAAAAGAATTTGTAAGGACACACATATTGTTGAGATTTAAACCAAGGATAAGGTGAGGTACTAGCTATATAGGAGGTGACAAGTAGCCAAATTGGTGCCCAATTTCCGCTCAAGTAGAGCATTTTTGCCTTGGATGAACAGGCTTATCAGGGAGGATAGCTCGTTGATTGGCAAACAACTGTCTGTGCTGAACACCAATTTCTCATATACGCTTTGTCCTGGGTCTTCTATGGGGCTTGCATATAATAGTAGGATCCACCTGTGGAGCAATAAGTGCAATCTCATCCCTTGGCTTAGCGAGTACCCCTTTTCCTTGACTATTTGTTATATTTACAGCAAGTATGTTGTCTTCATAAATTGACTTTCAGGTAACAAGGTATGAGCAAGAAGAGGTTGGTAGATTTACTGTGGAGAAGAAGTAATAGAAGGTCAAGAACTGCAGGTGAAAAACAAAGTTGTCTGAGAGAGAAAAAAGAATTGTGAAGTAGAAAATACTTGTCGCTATGTATGATACTAGGAATTCTCTGTTACCAGTGCCAAGGCTAAGCAAAAAGTTTATATTCGGAACCCTAATTTGTATTTAAAAGAAAAACTTACAAAATATATACCTGTGGCATCTGAGGGTCCGGTGCTATATGAGGGGATTTTTAAAAACATTAATGGCATATGAGACCTTTACCGTTTATTATATTGATAAGATCTCTTATCTGTTGCTTGATGATAGATTAAGTTTGGGATTTTGATTATGATTATCTCAAATATTCGTTGTTAAGGTACAAGAACATGCATGGAGCGCTAACTATGGCAAAAACGAAACCTTAATTCTAATCAAACATCCTTCACGTCTCCAGGGATCAAAACCCGTTCTTCCAGGACCGTCTGGTAAGGGCCAAACTGCACATCTCGCCTACAAGCAAACAAACCCCCAGCTAGCTAAGGAGACAACAGGTTGAAAGTAAGAAGCAGGAAAGTAGGAAAGCATAAGGAAAACCCTCGACGAAAACTACTACAGATAAGGAGAAATTAGCTACTACTTTATACCCATAAGAGCACCGGCAGGTTGATGATGGACCTGGGATTCCGAGGTAACTGCCGGCATTAATACAAGTCCAAGAGACAGTGTAATACTAGGACTAGGTGCAACACAAGGCAGATTTGACTATGGGCAAGAGTCGTAGAGAGGGGAGGTAGTAAGGTACCAGCTGAAGAGGAGAGGAGCAGTTGGGTGCCAGCCATGGTTGAGGCAGTAAGGTGCCAGCTGAAGAGAAGGGGGAGCAGGAGGGTACCAGCCGATCCAACATGAGGCGAGGAGAGATGAGGAGAGGAGGAGGAGGGGTAGACCCAATTATCAGGGACAGAACCATGTGTGTACCCATCTAGGCAGTTCTCCAAGGACTCTGAGTGGAGGAATCGACCATTGAACTGCAAAGTGACCATAGGCCTGTAGGGAGTTTCCTCCATCTGCAAGTGTGGTCCCAGCTGTATGAACGTAAGGTATTGCCGACGGTGTAAATATTAAGCGAGGCAGAGCAAACAAGCTAAGCGAGGCGAAACAAGAGTGGGGAAAGGAGAGGAAACTATCAACTAGGATGGAAAGGAGAGGATTGACTCAAAGGGGTAGACCCTAATAAGTTTGGCAAGGGGAGATAGATGTAACCAAGACCCCAACCCATGGCGTGGCCAGGGGAGGTGGGAACCCGCTTGGTTGAGTAGGTTATGATTTCTCGTGATGTTGAGATTTCAATCGCCGGGTCTGTAGAGGACATGGAGGATGTAGATTAAGTTTGGGAGGTACTTTAACCTTTATATACCACTTCTGAGTATTTGTGTAGTATATCTATCTCTTATTCTAATTAAGTATTCCTCCTGATTTTCTCTATTCCAATCCAAGTGCGAACATCCTCAGACCCTGAAAACTTTCTCTCCAATTCAGCTTATAGTATTACTAGAACTCCTGTTTCTCCAAAGGTGTGCTACCCCGCTCGGTAGGAGATGTGAGACCTTCTTCTGCTGTTTAAACTATGCTGTCCAGTGTGGAACTTGCTAATCATTTCTGAGAACACTAAGGGGCCAGCTTGGCTATTGACCATGTTTGCTTTGTGCCAGCTTATCTGACTTTTCAGGTGACTTTCAAGATGACTTGTGTTGACAATCAGTCTAATACATTCTTATCTACACTGCCTCTTCTTATGAACATGTTCTGAGAGGTCCTTCCACTATTATCGTATCATTTTGGGGCATCAGCATACTGTTGATAGTTACCAGAGTAGCCTACTTCCGTTATCGCTCCGCTACACTGGGGAACAACCTGGGCTCCCTTATTTTGAACTGGCTGTAACACCATGGGTTATTAATGGAATCGCTTCGTTCTACCTAGGTTGAGTAGCCAGAGAGGCCATCACATATACTCTGCAAACAAAATCTGGACAAAGGGACAGCGATGAGGTATATGGTGTTACAAGAGGTGCTCCAATAAAACAGTTTTCTGTAGCTGTAATCAACTGCACAAGGTGCCTGTCTTGACTCACAGGGGGAAATGCCGGAGTAGTAGGGGTATGATTGAGCTGTGGAGGGTCAGCCTTGAGCTTGTGAATTCTCAAGATCTTCTCGTTAGAGCTTTGTTTACCTTAGATCACGCTCCCTAAGTCCGGATCATCCACAGAGTATGAAGTGTTCTCTATTTGGACCAAATGAAAGTGCTCCCAGATACCATTTTAGGGTTCCCAACCGAGAACAAGAATGATACGTACCAGCCCATCATATGACAATTCCAGTAAACGGAGTAGTAGGCACAGGCCAGGGGAGGTAGGATTGTCTTTTTAAATATCATGAAGGAGAGCTCATACAATAGAATGTGTATTAATCCAATGAGTTAATGTTGTTGCTTGTCCAATAATAGACTTTATTGTTCTACTTCCTTTTATGATATTCCATAATATCTAATTATAATAATTTTCACTTGTTTGCCTACTGTCTATTATTCAGAGAAAATTAAATGAATGGAATTATCAATTGAAATGCTATTTTCACTGATTTAATTCATACTTTAGTTCAGTTCAAGGTAAAGAAAATATGCTGTTCTAATTTTGGGATACTCAAAAGTTCAAATAAAACTCAAATATGTTTACATGATGAGCAAAATATATTGTAGAAATAAGCCATGAATATTTTCTTTCCAACAAGTAGGATGCTAGTGCACAGTCTCCCTCATTATCGATTCATACTGCTACTACCTTGACTAATCCTAATTTCCTTTCTTCTAACTTAACAATATCTCATTTAATCATCTCAAATAACTTGGCCAGTTTTAGGCTTTCTTGTCATATCTTCCACATAAATTGTATAGACCTTTCCATGGCCATTAATGACAAAGCCAACTAAAGCATCTTTTTTAGTGTTTTTCCAACCATCTGCTGCAAGTGCTACTTCTTGGCCACGAAAAGACTGCTGGTTAGATTCGGTAGAACTGATATCAAACTTTTTTAGTAGACTGCAACTGAGTGTATGGCAACTAGGAAATGGAACCTGGGAGCATAATATCTGGAACATCTTTTTCACCTCTTGATCTTTAATCCATCATTGGGGAAGATTAGCTAAAATTGTCGCCTTCATTACTTGTAATTGAAAGGATTTGGCCTCGGTCTTAGTAAATGGTACGTGATATTCAGTTTTGACATTAACCTTTTGCTGACGTGGGGGAAGGACTTGAGTATCCTATAGCTGGCTTCCTGGTAATGACACCTCCAATGGCTCACTGATTAATTGTCAGTAATTTTCTAGTTTAAACTCTACATTTTGTATAATTTGTGTGCATATTTCCTAAAACTGATACACTTACACTAAAGGCAAGTTTACTACTTTTCGCAAACATGCATCCATTTTATTCCTTACTCAACAATATCCTCTAACTGACTACCTATTCCCTCACCCCCAATCTCTCCATACCAATTCCTACTAACTCCCATTACTTCAGAGCTCTTGATCTGAGTTGCCAATTCTCACATCTTGGGTGTTGTATTTTGACATCGGAAAATAATTTGGTTAAGCATTATTTCTTTCCTCGAGAGAAACGAACCCGGAATCTTCTGACTTTCAACTATTTTTTTGCTTTATTTTTATCATCTTTGTTAGTTTTTAAATCATTTCTTCTTCTTTATCTTTGACTTCTTTACATACCTTCATCAACCAAATCTCTTTCTTCTTCAGCCGTTAAAACTTGTTTAACTTGATATGCAGAAAAATGGTCAATAATACAGTTTCTCTGATAGTTAAGACACACACACGACATCAGACCCGATAATATCCACTATTTGATTTTTCAGAGTCACCGAGGTAAAACTGCCATTCTTTTCCCTTTTCACCGAGTGGCATGTACTTTTGTTAATTGAGTATCCGTTCAGCTTTTTGGGGACCAATGCTTGAATTTGTGAAAATCAATTCTTCACAAATTTGTCAGAATGCAAACACAAAAGCAGTCCCTGTGCAATCTTTTTGTGGGATGCCAAGCATCTTAGTTCCTCATCACCCCCCGTCACCCCTTCTTGCTGACCACCCGTCACTGACCATGGTCAGGTCTCTGACTAGACACTTGATACTGACGAGTCCTCGCGACACTGCTTGTAGATGCCAGGGACTTGTATAAGGCCGAGGTCTTTGTCAATGATTTTCCAAGCAAAGCATCAATGTCTTACCTTCCTGCATTCATCCTTCTATTACCCTGACGAGTAAATTGATTGGAGAGCCAGCCGAGCTTTATTTCAACCTCATCTTGAAGGCAATGAGTCTCTAATTCCCTCCCCCTCCACAAAAAACAAGACCGCTCCAGTTGCCCAGGAAGCAGTCTCTTATCTGGAAGATATACGGCTCTACGGGCAATAGACTCAACTTCTTCATACTGGTGGGACATTTCTCGGATAGCAGCCCTCCCAAGCCTAGAACTCCTTCCCCCCAGTTACCCCAGGAGAAGCTCACACAGGTTTCCCCGAAACCATAAACGGCGCAATATTCATCTGGGCCATGTCGGACGCAGGCTCCATCCTAGGCCGATTAAACGACGAACCCTCCCAATACCGCGACATAGACTATGATGACCCTGATTTACGTCCAACCGATCCCCTAGTCGAGCGCATGCTAGAAGACTTCGAAAGGTCCGAAATCGAGGACTGGAAATTCCACATGGTACAGTTCCATCACGTGTGCGAGGGTAACCGGAGGGAGCTCTACGAAGAAGTAGATCTGTACGAGGATAGATTGCTGAACGACGCGGAGCTGCATCAGGGGGAGCAAGAGAGGCTGTTGGACGAGGCCCTGTTGGACGATTTAGAGAGGTATGGGGAGGACGAGAGGGAGTTTTGGGTGATGAGGGGGGTCGCGCGGCAGATGTATGGGGGATTGAGTGAGGAGGAGTATATGTGGGAGAATTTATACCGCACGGGGCGTGAAGAGACTGAAGCGAGCGCCCCGCCCAAAGTGGAGCGCCCGAGGGCTATCAAGCCGGTTCAAGAGGACTGGGCTATCAAACGGCAGATCCATGAGGTGCCCCGGTGGGAGAAAATGCGTAGGCCCGGCGAGCATGGAACAACTAGCATATTTTTCTGGCAGGAGCTCCCCAGACGCCCGGATCAACGCACCGAGCCCCGGGAACCCGTCCATCGGGAGACGAGCTCAGGCATGTCCGAAGCCACCGAGCGCCTGGTAAATTACCCCCGTACCTTTACTTGACGCAATGCTCATTTTTCCTCCTAACCCTGCCAGGAACCTGATCACAGCGACCCGGCCCGTTCAGGTAGCGAATGCACCCAGAATAGCGTCTCCCACGAGCTTCCAGAGGAGGATCCTGATTGGGTCAAACTGGATAAAGAAGGGCATATCTCTCCTCCACCACTACCGCCTAGTCCCATAGTTGAGACTTACTTTATCGATATACCCAAGATTCCCGAGCCCGAAATCGAGCAAGGTGAGGCTTGGACACTAATCGTCCCTTCGTAGTAGACAAGCCGGGGTAGGGTGGCTTAAAAATATCAAGGAGCTGAGTGGGGGCTGCTGGAGCTACAAGTTACAACGGGAGGCAAAAATACATTCCACATCTGGTTTTGGCTATCCCAATGTTAATGTGCTTTTACTCCCCGCTGAAGAAGAATGGGGAATACAGGCTTTCTTTTCTCTTTTTCGCCATCTTTTGCTCTTTCACACCTAGCGAGAAGGGGGGCAGAAGGTTGTTTTGACTAGTGCCACAGGATAAATGCTACCGACGTTGGCTCAGCTCAAGTTGTCATAAAAAGCAATCTTTTTTATGATTATTATTTTTTACCTATTGGGAAATAGTATGCCGAGTTGGTATTCACCAGCCTATCACTCCGTCCAGCAACGTATAGTAAAGTACTGGACTGTAGTCAAAGGTGGGACAGAAAAGGTCTGCCCGATCTGACCTGCCAAGCCCACACCAGAGGAGGCCTGAAAACCCATGTGCACCGGTAGCCCGGCGTGCCCCCACGGCAGTGTGGGGGGCATGCGGTGGTGATGAAACAGCACCCCACCAATCATACTATACTTATGCTCCTCTGTCCGGAATAAATAAGTAAGTAAATAAATAAAACCCCAATAGGGATTCAAGTACCCGGCAATAAGGTACTCGTCCCAGGCAAGAAGTACATGCAAACAGGGGGGGTAAAATGGTGTTCGTGCAGGGGTATTGGGGAGGTCTGTGAACATAAAGAAAAACAGCCGTTTCCCAAGCCTGAAGAGTGACTTTCCTTAGTTTCTCCAGATACTGTGACCAAGAACTAGGTGAGAATTGTTTGAATTTCGCTATTCTATACAAAATTAACATTGTTTCCTAGAAAATGCCCCCAATTAAAACAAAAGAGGCCTTGTACACGGCCAGGTGATCAGTCCAGACACTAAGATTTAGCGCAAGCCGGATATATGTCCGCATTGGCAAAGATCAAAACCTAGGCATCTGAATTGTAAAGGATATCTGCAACACCCCTGCAACACCACAAAAGAGGAAGGGTAGACCATTCTCTATTGACTCACCAACTCACTGGAGCCCGGTCGCTATAGCTATTGAAGATTCTGCCCACTGCCACATGCCCTTCTAGGAAATTGCTGAACTCTGTGGAGTTCAAGCCTGTCAATAAACAATTCGGAATGCATTTGTCCTCAAGGGATATAATTGTCAGAAGGCCTGGACTAAGGTTTTTCTCTCTGATGCAACTAAGGAGAACAACCTTCACTTTGCCCTATCACATCAGCACTGGGGTATAGGAAGTGGTGGATGGTAATTTGGACTGATGAGTCCTATGTTTGGTTGTCTGGTGCCCTGGGTATGGTGTTGATTACTTGTCAGCTGGGAGGGGAGTATCATGAGTATTATTGTATTACTTCTAAATTCGAAAAAAGCGCGATGATGATTTGAGGAGGAATACTTGGTGGAGCAATAGCTCTACTAGTTATTTGGCAGAGGGATAACTGGGGGACAATTTCTGCCTGCTATGGGGAGCATGTTTTAACACCAGTTCTATGGCAATTGTGACATTACTAGCGACATTGAGGGAGGGGAATCCCTGTGGGTTATGGAGGACAGTGCATCAGTTCATCGAGTTATTTACACTCTAGCATTCCATGAACTATACTATATGTCAAAGATTGAATGGCCCCCCTCCTCCGCTGACCTTAAATTAATAGAAGATGTTTGAAATCTTCTAAAGAATAATCACAATACTCGTCACCCTTGCTGTAGGGGTAAGGAAAAGATGGCTCTCACTGTGCAAGAAGAGTGGAATAAGATTCCGGTGGCTGAGATTTGAGCTTTATTGACACTATGCCTAGGCGGATTGAAGCTCTAATTGCTGTCAATAGAGGCCATACTGCATGCAAGATTGGTTATAATGTTTAATTTGTAATTTTTAATTTTGATGTTTTTTTCTACACATCTCAGGCTACAAAATCTACATTATCATGAAGTTTGTGATTATTTTCATTGTTTCATGCTTTGGCTGATATTCCGAACCACCTATTACAATACCTGTTTCCGCTTTTTTTCCCTCTCTCTCTACCCCTGTACCAATACCATTTAAACTCCCCTGTTTGCAGGTACTTCTTGCCTAGGATGAGTAGCTGAACATTCAGTGTAAAACTGAGAGTAAGAGCCAGGATTAGGTAGGGGTTTATCAGGGGCTAAGCTGTTGGGTAAAGGGGTTTTTTTCTTATTGGGAATTCTAATGGCAACTGCTGCTATGAAGGAAAAAAATGTACATAGTTGAATTAAATATTATAGAATTGATAAATATTTTAAATAGCTGAAAAGATAAAAATACAAAAAAATAACTCTCTCAATTACCAGTGTGTATGCCCACCCTGGGCACAAATAAAAGCCTCAATTCTTTATATAGAAAATCAACAAAACCAACAATATCTACCTCTGATAACAAATCCTACTCATTCTGAATTGCAACAGCCACTCCACCCCTTCCCCTGGGGCAGGAGAGAGTATTTATTTAACCTTTCCTTCATGATTAAGCAAATGTCTTTAATGGGGTCAAGGTCAGGGGACAACGCAGGCTACTCAATGATTATTATCTGATCATATTGCCAATGGGCCTGGGTTTAGCAAGCATGATATGTACAGAATATATCCTCTGTGACACAAACGGAATACCCATGCCTCTGACTTTCCCCAAACTACAAATATCAGAGGACATATACAAGGACATGGCTACAATAACTGGGAATAGTTATTGTACCCCAATTGTTCCTCTCTGAAAGGACTTATAGTGTCTTTCGTTCTCCAAGAATATTACCCTATATTATAAGAAAGTCTTTTTTTGGGAAACTTGGGGATAAAGCAACCATCCTCATACTACTACCCAGGCCAGTGGGTCATCCAGGTTCTTCCATGGATACAAGATAGCCAGATGTAAAATTAATCCATCCAGATAACCTAGTGCTAATCCTCTAATTACTAGTTTTGATAGACTTGTGGAAACTTGAGTGGTAGTTGCCTCTTGTGTTCATCATGAAGTTGTTTCTACAGACAATGAGCTTTGCATATCCATCCTTTATAAACACTTTTACAATCCTTATTTTACAGGCAGCATCACTATTGAGTACTGCAACCTCCATGAGTGGCATCCAATAATGCCCAACACTCTTTGCAGCAGTTTCGACTATCTGCTAGCAAGTCTCCTATTCGATAGAGAATGGGTAACTTTTTCTATTTTTTAGAATGCCTGAGGCATTGCGGATATTGTAGACAGTATGTACGCTCAGGTTCTGATCTTCTGCAATTTGACAGAATGACTATAAAGCTGAACAGTGTACAGCCTGAACACAATACCTTTTTTCATAAGAGGTATCTTCTCTATAGACAATAGGCAAAGTAGCCTGTAATCTAGTTAGTAGTTGCTTTTCTCTCTCAGATAAGTTTTGCTCACCTATTAGAACTCAGATTTTGGCTGATCATAAAGTTTGATTTGATTCAAGCAATGAAGAACAGATCAGAATATGCACTATCACACCCTTTTCTTTCATTCTCTATGCTAAATATGTACCTATAATCATTTACCGGAATTTTTTTATATACTTGATGGTTGTGTCCTGGTGAAGCCATTCTCACCCCTGTGTTCAGGTACTTGTTTCCTTTTTTTTTTCTTTTTTTTTTTAAATAGTTCTTTCATTTCAGGTTCTGCTGGCTGTCCAAGCCTATTAACACTCTCTTTGGTCTTACAGACTTTGTTTCCCTTCCCATCTCTCCTGTGTATTTAGGAACTTATCTCTTCAGACAGGTACACTCACTACTGCACTTACTACATCTTCCCTATGACTGAATCCCACTCAGTGGCTAATATATCCTGCCTTCTACATAGCTTAGCAAATTGTAAATAACTGATTTGCGATTTATGAAGAAAAAATGAGATCTAGGAAAAACATTTTAAAATAGATAGAACCATTGACTTTTGACTTTTCAAGGTGTTTCAAAACCTTCATAATCGTAAAATGAGAGTTGGAATAAGATATTGCAATAATGGCAAGTTGATGTTTTGAACTACATCTAATATCACAGTAGCCTCTCTGATCAACTTCAATGGAATGCCAAGAAATACCAATAGTTATAGTTCCAAAAAGTAGTTTGTAGATTTTAAAAGGATACCATGGATGGGTTTGAGATCGCCAATGTTGTAGGTTTAGAAAATATTGATCTGATCAGTACTTGTGCCAAGGTTGTGGCTTCTGAGCAACAATGGCTGGATTTTTGCTGGTTCAAAACCTGGGGTAATCAACTGAGTGCCTGCCAGCTCAACATAACTTTGTGGTTCAACCTAACTTTGTTGCTAGTCATCTAGTGGTTCAATGTAACTTTTTAGCTCAACATGACATTGTGCCTGATAATCTAGTGGCTCAATGTAACTTTGTGGCTTAATATCACTTTGTTGATAGTCATCTTGTAGGTTAATCTAACTTTGTAGTTACTAATCTTTTGACTCAATATAGGTTTATGCCACAATATAGGTAAGGAGAACAATGTATATTTATCAATAGAAGTTTGGGTAGTATGATGACTTGTGGTACCGATGAATAGTTTTGATAGAAACTCCTCCTATTCTGTATTGATACTTACTTACACAAAAGTGCAGAGTGATCCTGAGCTACAAAGCTACATCAAACTAGAAAATGACTAGCAACAATGTGATATTGAGTCACAAAGTTACATTGAGCTGCAAAGTTAGGTTGAGCTGTCAGGCACTCGGTTGAGTACCCCAGGTTTTGAACTAGATCCATTATCCAAAATCCAGGCGTGGCTCACAAACCACAACCTTGACAAGAGTATTTCAGAAACCTTCACTTTTACATCATTATTGCATCTTCATTATCAAGTTTTGGTCTCAACCAGACATGCCACTTCAAGGCAAATAGAGGTTTGTGGCAACCCTCTATAATCAGGGATATAATGAAGATTTGGCGTGGCAACCAGATGCGCCCTAAGATATCATTGTGCTAGGCTATTTGCTTTTGGAAATGATTTAGGATTTGCTGGCAAATGTATTTTTTTTTTTTTTTTTTTTTTT
>QFET01025430.1:0-12061 GCA_003316355.1 Tuber calosporum | reverse complement strand
AACTATTACCGTTTGCGGAGTTCGCATACAATAATGGACAACAAGAAACAATTAAGACTACACCCTTTTTTGCAAACTACGGACAACACCCGAAACATGACACAAGTGGTCATCTGATACCGGATCGGTAGATTCTGGCGAACGAAATGAACCAATGGCACGATACCATACGCGAGGAAATGGTGGCTGCACAACTTCGACAGAAAGAAAATTACGATCAACACAGAAAACCGATCCGAATTTGAAATCAGGAGATATGGTATGGTTCCTACCAAGGAATGTAAGGACCACAAGACCATGGAAGAAACTCGATTACAGAAAGATGGGGCCCTTCAAGATCTTGGCAAGAGCGGGGAACAATGCATATAAGCTGGACTTTCCCCCATCAATGAGAATACACAACACCATACACATCTCACTTCTCGAACCCTACCAAGACCAAAGATTCTCATCAAAGATCCAGTCACCACCACCACCAATCGAAATCGAAGGCAAAACAGAATACGAACTTGAAGAAATAGTCGATTCACGACTACACTACGGAAAACTCCAGTATCGAGCGAAGTGGACTGGATATTCTCCTGATCACGATAAAGTTTGGTACCCAGCGCAAAACTTCGAACACGCGGAAAATGCAATCAAACACTTCCACGAACGATACCCAGATAAACCAAGGCTGGGAAGAAATCAAACAAGAAGCAACGAATGACGGTTGGGGAGACCCAATGCGAGAAATCACTCCAACTAGCCCAGGCTATGCAACGGTAGAGGACCAGCAGAGGGCATCAGAACACAACGCGATGAGCTGGACGGCATGCTATGATGAGCATTGCAACGTCCATAGAGAAGACAAGGAAGGGGCCAGTTACTGGCCAAAACAACCACATGCAGAGACGAGATAGGAGGAGTGCTACGGAAATAATTGTCGAGCCCACGGGGATGCAAAGATCCGGGCGGGGTACTACCCCAAGGCGTGGGGTAAGAGAGAAGACCTGAGCAGGAAGGATGCTCAGCGCACGGAAGCCAGGAGGGGACGGTTGGAGAGGGGCGAGGAAACCCGAAACAACGATACCGAAAGCCAACACACGCAGGTAGATATTGATTGCCTCCAAAGAAAAATTTCGGGTTTAGAAATCCAACTGGATGAGGCCCAAGGAACGATCAGACTCCAGGAGGAGACCCTCGAAGTGCAACAAGCCACCATTGCGCACCAAAAACGAACTATCGAGGTGGCAGACCTGACATTGGAGATGATCTGGAAACAGTTACGCACAATGGAACAAATATTACAGAAGTTCTGTCGCGATGCGAGAGGATTTGGGAACCAGGTTATGAAACTTGGTGAATAGCTTGATGGGACTCAAGCTGAGGGGAGAGAGGAGCTATTGTCACACATCGTGACTTAGCAATATGGAATGTTTCACATGACTCACGATTTGTGAGATCATTTATGATTAGGATGTTTGATTTGATTTATTGTTTAATGACTCACGATTGTGAGGTCATATGATGTTATGACTTTCGCACCTGACTACAAGTATGAGTCAGGGGTTTCGCACATGTGACGCGATTAGCGCACATGATCTTTTATGGAAATTGGATACTAGGGGGATTGTATACTATGACTCAAATTGTGAGTCATAGGACGTTTGTTATACTATGACTCACACGGCAGTCATAGTAAAGAGGTGACTCATAGTAAAGTCACCAGGGTTAGGGTTGTGGGAAGAGCGCCTATATAAGGAGGGTCATGGACACAGATAGCTAGCTCTTCACGCAACCACCTAAGTTACTTCCTATGTTATATTTTACCTATTAGTTCAATCTATACTCTACTCTTATTACGACCATCCATTTACATCACCGACTGAAGGGTGATACTGAGAACGTATCCCTAGGGAGCAGTCGCACGGGCTAGGAGTGAAAGGACTCAGCGTACCCTAGGCGATATAAGGCTACGAGGCCGAAAGAGCGGTAAGACGAGAGCTACGTATCGTTACCTGTTGCTGTTAAGGAAGATAGTGTGCCTTTTCTGGCAGACTAAGGATAGGTTTGTAACATCCTGTTACAATAGGCCATGACCTGCAACTAACTTGCAACCTCAAGTCTGGATTCTAGCTCCTTGTTGTATGCTTTTGATCCTAACCGAATTGTTTTCCTCCTCTTCAGCTAATCCCAGTCCCTGGTGTTCTAACTTTTCTTAACTACAAGTATATTAAATAACTAAGATTCTGTTATTCTGTATGTTTTTAAAGTAATGAGGCTGAAGTATTGCATGCTTGTCATGCTCAGCTCAACCCTCATGTTCGTACTCAAGCTGTATACTTAACCATCAGGTTTGCTGCATTTGATTACTGGTAGGTAAACATTTTGAAAGATAAAATCGGTTAACCTTTATGCCAATGATATCTGTCTTGGTCACCTGGCCTTAGTTGAGAGAACCTATTGTAGATTTTGATGATCAGTATATATAGTGAAAGGTGGATCAGTCCACGCCAGGTAGTGTAGCCACTCTATCAAAGCAACCAATATTCACAATAATTCCTTATCTTGGATATTGTAGTTGTATTCAACTAGACTTAGCTTCTGGGAATGGAATTCAAGTGGATCCAACCTCTTATTCATATATTGAGAAAGAGTTTATCAAGGCCATACTTGGTTGCCTCTATTTAAAATTACACTCTGCCTTGCAGGATGAAAGTAACCTAAGTTAGAGCTGTAATGAACTATTATTTGTGGTAATCAAAAGCTATTTTTGCATCTATCCCCTAGCATAATCCTTTTAATTTCCCTTTAGTAAATCAGTAATTGTTGTACATGGTACAGAGTAATTTTATATGAAATTGTCAGTAAAAATTAGAGAATCTCATAAAGCTTTGAGATTCTTTTAGCAATGTAGGTGGTTTGCAGGGCTTGATTGATTCAACTTCCCGGCTGCTTATAGTGACGCCATAACCTGCTACTCTATACCTAACAAACTCATCAGATATAACTTGGAATCTGCTTTGTACTATAGATATGCCCAGATTATATTAATACAATCGTTCCAAAACCTTTTGCTCTAATATGACATGATTGTTTTTGGTTTTAGAGTATATGAGTATATGTTCATTATATAACTCTGCACCTTGATCAAGAAAGTCGTTCAAGATAATAGTCATAATCTCCTGTAACATTACTGAAGCATTAAATAGTCCAAATGGCATGACTTGGAATTCATAGCGGTGATATATTGTGTCGAGAGCTGTTTTCCTTTCATTATCATTTGGTATGCGGATTGGATGATATCCATATTTGAGATCCAGCTTGGTCAAAATAGCTACTCCTTGTGTTGAAAAGTGTGAGCTCTGGTGGCACAATCATCACAGCTATTGGGAAAAGATTACCATAGTACGAACAGAGTTCCGTTGCACACTAAGCTAGGAGATATACGTATCAGAGCAGATTGGTAGGAGTTCAAGTTCTTATTGTATCAAAGCGAATTGGTGGTAACTGCAGTATTAATTCAAAAGTGCATCCTCCTAGCAAGTGAGATAAATATAAAGAAAACCAAGTAAAAAACCTAAGTGCGAACTGTGTTTAACCCTGATATCCTGCCAAGAAAATCTCTAATAATATGCGTAATTCTAAAATAGTATGAGGGAAATTTTATACTAGAAGCTAATCTCTATGACTAAAAACAATGAATAAATAATGCATTGACCAATCGTAAAATCCCAAACACCTGATATGAACATACATATGAAAATATTCTATCATAACCTGTTCAATATATTGAAATATAGAGATATATATGTCCAAGCTATAGTAATGTAAGCAGTGTATTAGTAATTCAAAACTCAAATTAAATACAAGAATATTTCCTAATATCAACGATACACTTCAAGTAAATTAAATAGAAAATTTCGACAGCTTGAATGCCGTGATCTAGTTGGATCATTTGGGGGAGGGGGTATTTGTAGTGGGTAACGACTTTATGCAAACCACGGTAGTGTACTACTTAGCTCTTATTTGCATCTAGTTTGCAAAGAAAAAGTATTGCCACTCCTGCAGGGGATGTAGATGTGGGTCACATTTACTTATTTTCACATATTATCCAAAATTTTTATTTGACCTCTTACCTATTCATCTGACTCTGGGTGGATTGGTTACTTTGGGGGTGGTGTGTCTGGGTTTTGATTAATAGCGTGATCTAAGTTTGATAAGAGAGTAGTTTGGCCCCACTTGATGGGCCAAAAAGGTTCATATCGTCATGTTACAATTATGGTTCTATATCGTGTATTATTTCTTCCACATTATCTACTCTTGCAATGTTTGCAATAATCACTCCCTCAGGGCTTTTCAAAACCTCCTCATCCCACCTCACAGAGATTTGTTCGTCTTCCTGTAACAGATGGAGCTGATATCCAGGATCCTTAAAGTTTCATCTTGTTGAATGATGAATTCCCTTTATTGGATCTTCCTTAATCAACTACACAAACAGCATTATTATTCCGTAACGTCCAGTACACGCGATTTCGCTCACAGACTATGCGCAAATATATATTTATTTCAATCATCAGGTAGAGATGACATTTATAATCTCTTCCAGAAGAGTTTTGGATACTTGGAAGCATTAAATATAGATTGGATCCTGGCGAGGCGGAGGAGGAATTTTAAATTCTTTTACAAATTTTGCAAAATAAAAAGAAGATTCAATCCTAAATCGAGTGGAACCTTTATTAGTTATGGGTTCCGGTATATATAGATATCTACAACGCCTTCTGGCCTTGGACAGTATTATAATTAATAATTCAGATTTTGTCGGTAATGCAACCATGTAAAATCTGGTTGTGCTTGCTTAGTAATAATTATGCTGGTATATATTAGGTGTTAGTAACAACGCCAACTTCTTTCGACGAGTGAGGTCTTGACAGACGAACCAGAACATAAAAAATTAATTATTCAGACCTGTGTAGCACACTACATGTGGTGTTTACCTCCAACTGTATAACCGAGACAGCCTGTACAAAGATGGATCCTAAGGTTGCAACTCAACCCAAGACAGAAATATAGTTTACAGAAGGTAAAGATAAAAGTATAGAATCAAACAGTAAAACTTAATATTTGTAAGCTGAAGCTCACACAAGTCATGTTATTCACTAGAGGATAGTAGGTTAGCAAAGTAGAGTGCTGATCCCCTTTATTAAGTAAGAATTTTAAGGGCATCGACACCGAGCTCTACACCAACCATATATGCCAACCCTTAACCAGTATGGATTTTTTATCGGCTAAGTTCGTATGGCTAAGCTTAGGAAGTGCGCAGATGGCACTGATAAGGAGAGTTTACCATGAAGAATGGTTTTCCACAATGAACCACATATATGTCTGAGGGAGAGCAAAACCTTTCTAAAGGAAGTCTTGTCCATGGCCTACTGTCTTGTCAACATCAAATTCAATATCTCAGATAAGACCCTGTTCACCTTTGGCCATTCTCTCTATTCAAGCATGGTATTCCAGATGGTCTACTTGGTCAAACAGCAGCAATTCAAGAGATAAATTGGCTCCCTTGGTGACAAGGACCACGGGAATAGCTAAAATGGGTTCTGCCCTTAGCCTATGGTTCGTTAACAACCTCAACTGGAATAAGACGGAATGCATGCAGACTCCAGTAACGTCTCTGAGTAATGGTATCAGTCTGAGGCCAGGAGGTGTTTATACAATAGAATATTATCCGGGGAAACTACCCTGTCTCCTTGATGCCTACATGACCTTACCATGAGGCTCCCACACCATCCATAAGGATATTAGGTAATAAAAGTAACTCTGGTGTGCCCTCAGATGTCAATATTGACAACTTGCCTTAGTCGCCCATCGGGTTTCCCTGCTATATATGCTATGTACACAATTTCTCCTCTTGACCAAGGCCACATATATGGTGTTATATCGCCACCCCCAGTGGCCCCGTTTCATTAAGACATTACCAAAAGTCACAATTTCCCACAAGTTGAAATTCTTCAATTATTTTCCTTCATATTTTTCCTACAGTAATTGTTGTTTATTTTACTGCTTGGTTATTTCTAGTTGAGGCAGGAAAACTACAGACATTATTATAGCTAGAGTATATTATATATTCCTTTATAATTCAAGATCATGAACAAGGATTAATGCGTATATATCTTATGTTATATGCAGGATTTCTCTGTTAACTTTCAATATATACGGACCTTTTACGGTCATGAATCTTTTATTTTCCTAAAATTTATTTCACGCAAACAACTTCGGATTACGCATATTTTTCGGATTTCCTTGAAAGTATTTGATAGTCAAATATGTTAACACATATGTTACTTACAATGTGTTCCCTATTTTATTAATGAGAACATGGAAGATACACCCTTATATAATAGCTGGTTGCCAGCTACTTTATGTAGTTAATTAAGGTATAGATCTAGGACCAATCTACCTTCATAGTACAATACTCCTCATATAAGCGTGCACAAAATATACTCTTAATACTGTATTCTATTTTCGAACTCATGCTATAAGATTATATGAATATATATAATTTTAAATGGTTATGAGCCTAGTGCATCCATAGCTATAAGACATACTTTCAAACGCTATTCTCTTTCTCTGCGAAATAAATTCCTCTCGAAAAAAGAAACCAACAACAATCAAGGTAAAATATTTCCTTTAATATCGAATAATTGTTTCTTTGTAATGAATCTTTGGTCGATATTTAATGTACTCGACAAGTCATTCTTAGTAAATTGATGCGAAAAGGTGTTGGCTCTACTGCCTAAAATCATAGTTTTCAGCTTCCTTAAAACCAAGTTTTTACAGGAAGTGCATTTTTCCAACCCTAACCAGTCACTAGAGCAAAGCAAAGTACAGGTTATTAGCAACCTAAATCACTTTGCCTTAAGCAAGCAAAAATAGCAACAGCAGACACCACAGTTTCTTCTCATCCTCCAAAAAACTCCTGCACCAAACCCCAGATCTTATGCCTACCTCTCCTTACACAGTTGAGCACCCAGTTACAAATTGATTTCCATCCCAAAGCTCACTCAACCTGAGAACTACAGGACCTGGTGTGATATCACCGAATATGTCCCTACTCCATACAATTGCTGGGACTTAGTAACGGCTATACAAACTCTGTCCTATGGCAGAAGAGGATGAGGATGGAAGTAATAACTAGTAGAGAATAGATCAATTTTAGGAGGGCTACTTATGGGCTTTACCCTACTTCCTTGCAATGATTTACCCCCACTTACTTATTTTGTTGGGCACCCACACAACAACCTTGCTATTTGGAAAGGGTTCTAAGAAACATGTGCTAGAGAACAAACCATCTCTCTATTTGAACCACACAAAACTGTCCTTGCTACCAGCGACGATACTATGGCTCCTATTACAGACCATATCAACAAGTATGATACGCTCTGAAATCAAATGCAATACGGTTACTCCTCCTCCTCTGCTAATAACCGATATGCTCCACCATTTTTATTCAAATAGGTATTTGGGTCACCCCAAGCTGAAGCATCAGTGCTTCTCCGATGCCTTCCCAAGTCCCCGAGTGTCATTGTCGATAACCTCTAATCTATGGAGGACTTAACCTACGATCATCTGTACAATAAGTGCTTTGACCTTAGACCCGCAGTTAGCAGTGTGGACGACAAAGCGTATAAATGTTCTAATGTCAAAGCAAAAAGAAAGCTACCACCACGGAGACATGTAGGTACACCCAAGGAATGTGCCTAATGAAAACATCATTACACCACAGCTTGGACTGAGGGAGATACCTGCAACGAGTGTAATAAACTCATGGGCGACAACCAGAAGAAGAAGCAAAAGAAAGCTGTTAGTTCAGCAAAGATGTGGAATGAAGAAATATCGAAACCAGTAAGTACATCCAAATCCCACGTCTCTGCGCAAAAGACTCCTGACCCAAACTTCTGGGTAATCGATACAGGTGCAAGCTCACACATGACAAGCAACCTATACATTATTATAAACTTTGAAAAAGTACAGGAACTGTTAAGTAAAGGGATGATTCGGTAATAGAATCATCTGGCTGTTGAATTGTCAAGCTCATGGCCAAAACTGGAAATGGTTAAGTAGCCTCTGTATTCATTAAACTTGTTATTTGAGTTCCGAAGTTGGGTTAAATTAACTTATTGTCATGGCGCGCAATTGTTTCTGTAGAGAATTGTTTTTCTTTGCATAGCAAAGGGGCAAATATGTTTCTATCAAGGGAGAATAAAAGTGAAGTAATATAGGGAAAGCTTGATGGTCAAGATTATGATGGGCAACAAGAGAAAGCAGTGGCGAACAAGATGAGTTACCAACAGTGGCATGAAGCCTTGGGACATCCGTTACCATCCTACCTCAAAAGTACCAACTACTCAGACAATCCAACAAGCACCAATGTATTCAAAGACTGGCAGTATGAAATCTGCATTACATTCAAATCAACAAAATACAAACCCGAAATAACACAAACTAGATGTGAAAATTCATCTGAGTTAATCCACCCAGATCTGTGTGGAAAATTATTTACCCCTACCTTCAGAAACAACTGGTACTATATCACCTCCACTGATGATTATACACACTACCCCAGGATTTATCCTCCTAGGGCCAGATCTGACACCCTTAAAGTATTTAACCAATTTATCAAAGAAAGACACACCTGTGATAACACTACTATCAAACAATTTAGAACTGATAGCGTAGGAAAATTTGTCAACTATTATATGACAACCATTCTTGAAAAACTAGGTATCAAACATGAGAAAATACCTACTTAATGTCATGAATCTAAGCTCATTGCTGAAGGGTACAATAGGACCATCATCACATCTATAAGCTTTATGTCATCAGGTCTTACAGCTTGTTTATGGGCCAAAGCAGTTATCACAGCTGTATACCTCGAGAACATCCTCCCTAACTTACTAATTGGAAATCTCATATACTTTTAATATCTCTACAACAAGGAACCATTAGTAAATCACCTCCGCCCATTCAGGACCACATGCTTTGTCAACATATCCGAGGACACCAGAAAACCAGGAACAAAGTTACAGTCCCATGATATTGAAGGATACCTTGGTGGATATACTTTATTCAACCAGATATACTGTATATACTTACCTTCATCGCACAAGATATCATAAACGGGTCAGCTACACTGGACAACTAAAACAATACTACTATTTGATCTCAGGAAACCTGCACCCTCAATGAGACTTTTGCAACTGTCCTTCTACCTTGTACCAAAGAGTACCGGTACCTGAAAAAGCTCTACTAGCAGAAGCAATTAACAAACCAACAATATATGTATATCCACCTCCACCTACTAAATATCCTGAAGATCATGACTCTGCACATATCCAGAAAAGACAACAGAAACTCCTGTACAAGAAGCACATCGGGAAAACCCTCATAATGTAAGCACTAGATCTGGCGGAACCATATGCCCACCACAATATTTTGGCCGAAATGACACTGTACCATCTGACGAGGATCCCAAAACCTACGCCCTAACAGTGAATTGTTCACTTAATGAGCAATTGACAAACAAAGTTCACGTGGAAATAAAGGCCCTTGAGAATAATGCTACTAGGGATGAAGTAGTAACAACTAAAGGACACAAGATTAGTGAAAGTAAATAGTTCTTTAAGAGCAAATGAAATACTGATGGTACTTTAGAACAGTGCCATGCAATGGCAGTTGCCAAAGGATTCCCACAAGTAGCAGCTTTTGACCTTGAAGATACTACACTACAGTTATCCGATATGAAGAACTTTGCTTCCATCTTGCAATATGTTCTAAAAACCAATTGCGATCAAAGCAATTTTATGACAAATCTGTATTCCTTTATGGTGAATTGAAAAAAGAGGTGTAAATGCGACTGTTACCTGGGTTCATTAATAGACCCAAAGTATGGCGAGTTATCAGATATCTCTAGGGAGTTTAGCTATCTCACAACAAATGGTTCGCTCTGCTAGCTAAATATTTAACATCCAAAGATTTTGCGACATCCGCCCTCGACCCAAGAATGTTTATTCATGGTAGGCATGAAATATACCTATGGGTTTAAGTTGACGACACCGTGATATACTTGGCCAACACAACTCTAGCTACTTCTCTCATATAAGACTTGAAAACCATATTTGAGATTACAGAATTAGGGGAAGCTATATTCCTACTTGGGCTACACATAACCTATATAACAAACAGGATATTTCTGTTTGAGCAAGGATATATCAAGTCGGTCCTCCCGTGATATAGTATGGAAAACTCATGCCCAGGATCTACACCATTAACTAAAGGCATTCAATTATAGAAAGGGCTAGTAGAAAAACAATATCAGGACATATGCAGATACCAATAGATAATAGGACCGCTTATGTACCTAACAACAGGTACCAGACCTGATCTAGCACATACAATATCCTTTCTCTTACAATTGTCTTCTTGTTCGACTGAATTCCTTCTAAAGACCACTAAACACATCATTTGTGCATTCTTGGTACTAACACATTCAACTCTTCTGCCCTTGTACAACTACAAACGGTATAAACACCTATATGAATGCTAATTTTAGCGTCTATATTAATACCCAACTCTCCTTTTCAGGTATGTGACACTTTTTAACATTGCTTGTATATCCTGGCGGTCAAAGAATCAAGCTTCAGTCTCACTATCTACTATGGAATCAAAATATGTAGCTATGTCCCTAGCAGCAAGGCAAATCCAATGGTACATCAAGGGTCTCAGTGACATCCAGCTTACAACACCCATGGGAGTACAAGTTCACAATTGCGGCGCAAAATATCTGGTTACCAACCATCAACTTAATGAACGAACAAATCATATAGATATCCATAATCTCAAATACAAGAAGAGTTCGATAATGTTTATTATACACTTCTGAAGTTTGTGTTATCAGAAAACCTTGCAGACCTATCTACCAAGATACTGGGGAACATGGCACATGAATGGATAAAGAGATTGTTAGGTAGTAGATAAAAAGGTAAAGTAATGTAATTCTTCAATTAGTTTCATATGAATATTTCCTACAGTAATATTATTTATGTTTCTGCTTGGAATTTCTAGTTTACTCAGGAAAACTGCGCACATTACTTAAGCTAGAGTAGATTATATTTTCGTTTATATTTCTTGATAATGATTAAGAATTAATGTCTATATTTCATATGTTTTGTGCGAGATTTCTTGATTATCTTTGCATGTATAGGGACCTTTTGCTGGTACAGTATCAGCGTAATCTTTCCGATTATTTCCCGCACGGCACTACAGATTACGCATATTTTTGGGATTTCCTTGTAGTTTTTCAGGGTTTAAACATGTTTGCACTTATGTTTCTTACAATGTTTTCCCTATTTTCTTACTGTGTTCATATAGGGTACGCACCTGTATATATAGCTACTTGCAACCTATTTTATTTAATTGTTACTTTCCTCTGGCTTGACAATATTACCGCATTTGGCTGTACAAAACTACAGGCATTTGTTTGGCAACCATTTCTACACACCAAATTTCACTTTTCGCTTAGGCTTCCCCTATAAGCGACCTTGCACTTCCCCTGATTCACCACCCCAATGGGATGGCTCAAAACAACCATATGGGCCTCGTGGACCCAATCCTGCACCTAGGAGCATGTCAACCCCTTCAGAGGGCACTCTAGCTCTACCACCCACCTTGCACCATCAGCAGATTGTGAGGCCTAGCCTCGTCATCCGCCTCTCCTTCACCTAGTCCCCTTGACCCTAACCTCCCACTACTCTAGCAGCTGTATGATTAGCTTAGGCCCTGTTTGGACACAAACCCTGACCTCTTCCAACGTCTCAGGGACTCTAATCTCCAGGACCTCTCTGTTTGTGAGACTGTACTCATCCCCCTCCTCTGCAAGATGATCTCAGGCATTAGTAGTATCGGCACCCGACTAAAACGCCTGGAGGCTACTAACATCTACAACGCCGCCTCTCCCCCCCACTATCCCCTCCCTTCCCTTTTTCAACTTGGAGGCCTCTGTCAGAGACCTTGCTGC